>WMED01001420.1:0-15557 GCA_019650415.1 Pipa parva
GATAGATAGATAGATAGATAGATAGATAGATAGATAGATAGATAGATAGATAATATATATACGTAGATGTGAATGTGCAGATGTACAATACTCCTTAGCAACAAAGCAGGTGTTTATTTCATTAGTTTTTAGATTTCATCTGTACAATCATGGTTTATTTATTGTTGATCTGTTGCAGGGGGTTAATAAAATTCACACTTTTGCACCAGGGTTAAAAAATTAGTTTTATAGTAAATGTTGCCTTTTATCCTATTGGGTTGCATTTCTACATATGGATAACTGAGTCAAGTCATCACAAGTGAAGACACAAATGCAGAGATAGGCAGATGTAATTATGCCTATTAAAATAGAACAGATGTACTTTCATGCCCATACAATATAAACAAAAGAAAAGGAAGAAGGAGAAATGCCAGTATTTGCTGAATGTTGCTACATGAAAATACAGAATTGCTTTTCTTTTGAGTCCTTGTGATGTATCCCATGGGATTTATTGTACATGCACAAAGCAGAATTTCTGGCAGCACCTAAGGGTATAAATTCAATTATACCTCATTCCATATGTCATGTTCTGCTTTGCATTAACATGCACGCTATACACCAAAATAATCCAAAATAATAAGCAGTTGACTGAATTCTAGAAAATCTTAGCATGCAATATTGGGTCTTTGGAATTGATACATTTCCTTTTATTGCTGTGTGTGATGTTTCTTAATATTTCAACAACATATAGACATGACAAGGATAGAATTTTACTTTTTCAGTTAGTGGGTGGGAAAAGCTATAGTGATTTTATTTATTTAGTTATTTACATATTACACACTAAAATATAGCATATTTGTAGTTCACATATTTACATTTTTATGGAAAATGGGGAAAAAAAGAATCACAACTTAAATAAATATATAATACTTTGATTAAGTTAAGCCCTTTAAAGGGGAACAATATTCATATTATATCTTTATATATTCAGTACTATATCTTAGTGAGAAACGTTTCTCCCCAGTAGATGTGTAATAAATCATCCTGCTTCAGTTTAAACAGCACTGGAAAACTACTGCACAAGGAAATGTGTGTGCGATGTATACTGGCCAGTTTTCCATGAAAGGGCACCCTCCCCTGGACATTTTTGCCTAATGTGTAATGTAACGCCTGTGCACAAGTTAATCTCCTGCATTCCAGGAATGTAAACAAAACATGGCTGATGAGGCCAAAAGGTCAGCACACTGCTTAAACAATAGCAGTCAGGCAGCTTTTTCTGCTTGTGTTTAGCAGTTATATCACACACATTTCCTAGTGTTGTGTAATAAATCATCCAGCTTCACATGAAACATCTACTGGGGAGAATTGCTTCTCACTAAGGTATAGTACTGCCTATGTAAAGATGTAATATGACTATAGTTCCCCTTTAAGAAAGTATAGTTCTTCTTTAACTATTAGATGAGCAAAAGTAGCACCATTTATCTAACTGGCAGAAAAAGTTTTGGTTAGATAATAAGATTATCTGTATAATATTTCTAGTTCTAAATTTCATGTTCTCAAAAGCAGAGATGTAGCCACTATTTTTACTCTTTACTAGAAGAGTTTCCTTTTAATTATACTTTATAGAGAAAAGTACAATAAAATAGCTATAGATTTATCTATTTTGAATTTGAAGGTGGGGCAAGTTTTTATCCTTGGTAAAAGCATTATGTTATCTCCCTATTATAGTACCATTGGTTACTATAGCAATCACCAACATCTTCCAGCACATTCCAGTTTATATGTTGGCAAATGTGCCAGGAGAATAGCATGTAGTGGATGGAAGAAGCAAAGGAAGGTTGTTCCTAGGGTATGTACTGTATATTGTAATACTATTTTTGGTGCAGCTGCTTTCAGTACTTCCATCACAGTACTAGTTAGGAAGGAGGAAGACTTACATAAACAGATAGAAGAGTAACATGTGCAGTAACATAAATTGTCAGATCATTAGCTTATAGGTGCCAATTAAATACGAGAATGAATACAGAACAGAATAAATAGTTGCTTAAAGATAAAATATAGACATGAAAACCAGTGTTAGTGCTCCAAGAGGTAAGATTTCAATTAATTTTGAAGATATTCATGGATTTCTCTTGGCAGAGGTAGAGGGGTATACATTTCCAAAGATAAGGGGCAGTAAGAGAAAAGGGTTCAAGACGAGAATGTCTTGGTGAGGGGTTCATGAAGAAGGTTGCCTTGTGAAGAGTGGAGTGGAAGGCTAGGCATATATGAGCAAACAAGGGAAGATATGTAGGGAGGGGCAACAGAGTGAAATGCTTTGAATGTCAAAAGTAAGACACTGTAAATGATACATTTTTTAACTAGGAGCCAAGCACCAGACAGGAGTTGGGAGGGAGACTTTTGGGGAGAGAGGGAGATGATTCTAGCAGCAAAGTTTAAAATAGATTGGAGCAGGGAAAGATGGGAAACTGGAAGGCCAGTTAGATGGGCATTGCAATAGTAAAAGCAGGATAAGATGAGGGCATGCATTGGGGTGTTAGCAGTGGCCTGAGA
The DNA here is from genome assembly GCA_019650415.1 of Pipa parva. Classification (NCBI taxonomy): domain Eukaryota; kingdom Metazoa; phylum Chordata; class Amphibia; order Anura; family Pipidae; genus Pipa; species Pipa parva. The sequence goes on from WMED01001420.1 coordinate 2,533, forward strand.
GAGAAATGGACGGATTTTGGCAATGTTATGATGGAAAAATTGACAGTGTTCAGCAGTGTTAGCAATGTGCTTAGAGAAGGAAAGAGAAGAGTCAAAAGTCAACCCAAGACAACGTGCAGAAGTAACAGAGTTAATGATCACATCATAAACTGAGATGGAAAAGGATCAGGTTTAGTTTGGAAAATAATCAGTTCAGTTTTATCAAGATTTAGTTTGAGACAGTGCCGGGCCATCCAAGAGGAGATATCCAGGAGACAGAGATTTTAGTTTTGATATCAGGTGTTAGCGCAAGAGGAGATACAAAGATACAAAGAAATAACAAAGAAGTGGTGGAACTGCAACTATTGGCCTACCACCAGAGAGTTTTAAGTAAGAGATATCCTAAGACCTGTTTGGTAACATAATTTGTATGTATTGTTTGCATTAAATATAAAAAATAATTTGCATACATTCATTTTGTAATTCAACAGTAGACAGTCAGCATACAATAATTGAGTAGTAGAAACCTCATGAATTATGTTTAAAGTTAAGCTGCATATAAGAACATTTATTAATCATTGCCTATATAATCTTACCATTATTCTTTTGCATTGGTTTGAGAATAGAGTGACTAATTAGGGGAGAATTAAGGATTGTGCGAAGTGAGCTGATATGCGCTCACTGATGTCCTGCATGCCGAGATTGGAATCCCTTTAAAGTGCTCGCTGATGTCCGCATGCAGGACATCAGTGAGCGCATATCAGTCTGTGCGAAGTGAGCCGAAGGCTTCGGAGCTCACTTCACACAATCCTGAATTCCCCACTTAAGCACTGAGTTGTGGGTACTATGGCAGTAGAACACATCAGAATCTGAAATATAGGAAATAAAGTATTAGACAAATAGTCATAGAAAAGGTTTAACACTTCATTGCTCATTCTTCCCATATGGTTGTAGAGCATCTAATTTATTGCCTATTGCTCCTCCTCTTAATGGAGTCCTCACAACTTCTAATACTAACCATTTTAGTTGTGAGACCTGATGTATCATTTTAACGTCTTAGGTTTAAAATTTCTAATATTACTGTTGTGCTCTTTTATCCTTTCGTTTATGATTCTGGTAGTTTTTTCTACGTAAACTATGGCACAGGGGCATTTTAATACATATATTACATACTGCGTGAAACAAGTTGTATAATGTATAAAACGACATTTTTAACCTGACCTGGGATGATTGATACAATTCCCAGAGATGATTGAGCTGCAGCAAACACAAGACAGACAGGGGAATGTTCCTATTTTTTTTAATAATGTAGTAGTTTGTGTATGTGGAATCTCCACTGCTTGGAAAGAAAATCTCTTTTAGTGTACTTCCCCTTTTATAACAAAATCTGGAGGTATTACTAAAATGATGCCCAACATCTTTGTCACTCTGTAGAATGGGCCAAAATCTCTTAATTGTTTTTCTATGGTGTTGCTGTTATTGTGGTAGAGATCTCTCTATATTCTCTTTATTGTGTTTTTTAAAAGTATCTTCTTTAGGTACATTTTTAACCATGTTAGTTATCTCTTAAGGGCAAAATTTATTAAAAGTAATAGCATCGATATCGCGATATCGAATGGGTTTTTACTGATATCGTGATATCGATACTATCGATATCTGAATTTTACCGATATCACAAAATCGAATTTCTGCCGGACCATTGATTTTAATGGCAGAACGGTTGAAATATTGATATCGTGATATTGATATCGGTAAAATTCAGATATCGCGATATCAATGGTATCGACATAGGGATATTGGTAATTTACCGATTTTACAAACGTTTGTAATAAATTTAGCCCTATATAATCTAGAATTTTTATAGCCTCTTTCTAGAAACCTTGAACATAATTCAGAAGCTTCCTCATTCATACAAGGTGTTGTTTGAAGCTTTAAGGAACAGCTCTTTACTGAATGCTTTGATAATATGTGGGAAGTGATAGTTATCAGCATGCAACATATTGTTTTTATCTGTAGGTTTCCTATATACTGTAAGTCTGTAATTAATTTACCATCTGTAATGTTACTGATATTGTAATGGCAACCTAAACTGCCATTTTAAATCACTATTTTAATTAGACTGACATTTTACCTTTATTTTAGCTGCAAATATATAATTAATCTGTGGTTAAATTATTTTATTGTTTATGTTTGTTTGTTGTTTACTAAATTTATATAACTGTGACATTTTCAGAGTAAATTTGAGATAAGAGGGCATGGTTGTTTCCTAGGAATGATACTAAATGTTAAGAGAACATACTTATCAGTAAAATACTGATGCCCCAGAACAGTTAGAGAGGACTCAGTTTATGTTTATTTGACATAATGCCAAATTTGTGTTTAAGGAAAAAACATGTATTTATTTTACAATTAAAATATGGGCATGACACTTGGCTTGACATGTGTTTCTTGCTTCGTCATATCTTGGAACCTGGTCAGTTACTTGGTGTGACATAAGTGAGAGGTCTTTAAAAGAGCTGTGAATCCAGAACGAGGTCTAGAATCCATATGCCACATTTTTAAAGAATGCCTTGAAGTGGATGGTGATCAGTGGATCCTAAGGAGATAAAAGTTATGGCATACCAATGCATAATCTTGATATATCACTGTACCATATGAACATATTGGCCACGGGGTTCTTCAGCGAAACAAGAAAAGTGTTTAGATGATATACAACTACATCTTGATAGGAAAAGAATTGGATTCAAGTAGTTATGTTAGAGAAACATATTTGAAGGATATAGAATATGCTATAAATTCAAAGGTTAAGTCAGAATAAGTATATCTGAATAGACATATTATAAGGAAATAGGATATGTTAGTGTAATTTATTTTGTGGTTATGTTATACTTGAAATATTCACATCATTATTGTTTTCTATGATATTATTTTTCATACAAGATTTGTTACATGTAAGGCTTCCATAATAACAGTACTTTTGCCTTAAGTAAATCTTGTGTTTATAGCAAATTCTGCATTCTAATTTTCCTTCAGGGTGGGAAATTGAACCAGGGTCTCAAACTTGAGCCTCTATTATTAATTCGACTGATTTGGATTTAGTAGTCTAATTAACTATTATTGATAATTATTTTCATGTTTTGTTTGTAAAACACCATCAATAATGCTTACTTTGATGTCTAAAAAATGTAAAGATCTAAAGTCATGTTCACACATAAATTTGATATTTGCATGATTAACCATCTCAAGAAATTTTTCTAGTTATCCATTCCATAATATACAGTAAATACATCATCCACATATCTTATGTATTTAGGTGAGCTTTAAATCATGATTCTATGAACAATTATTTTTCGAATTGTTATTTTGTCTAATTTGTTGTAAATAAACAGCTTAACAAAATGTAGGATCGAGTCACTGCTCCCAATGATATTCCTTGGTGTTGGAATTAAAAATCACCATTAAGCCTAAAATAGTTTTTGGATAGTACCACTGTAAGGCAGTCAAGGATAAAGAATATAAGGTGGTGGTCAAAGTTGGTTTCAAATCAAGCCTCTTATATACATTCTATACCTCCCTCAGGGTTTAGAGGTATACAGGCCTTCTACATCAATAATGCAAAGTATTGTATCAGTAGAAACTTTTTTTTAATCCTGTCTATGCATTTAAGAAAATCTTTTGAAAGAGCAAATTTGAAAGAGACAAAATTGATTAAAAAAAAACAGATTGAGTCTATACATGGAAGGAAAAGGAATATCAATGCTCACAATGTTCTTCCATTCACATTCTCCAATTGCTACCATACAGGAGACAGCAGTGGAGAATCAGATAGCCACAATTACTATCCTCACCATGGCAGGAAGTACAGAGCAGCGATGATGGACGGTGGTGCACAGGAAGTACCTTACAGGAGGGAGCCAACACAAGGAAGTGGCAGGAGGGAATGGTGGAGAGCAGAGCAAGGCATTCAGCTACATTTCAGATGCTGAGAATGCCAGGTAGAAAGGCAAGAGAGAGGCTTGGAGGGAATCACAAATGATACATCCTATGAGAGAATTCTGCCACTGAAAGGGATTTAAATGCTGTCAACCAATCAGCTACTTGCATAGCTATTAAACCCTGGTCCACACCCGCAAGTTCTTTCCAAAGTATTTGTGTTTAGGCAGAAGTTTATCTACTTCCAGGAAGTTTAATGATTATTTGGTTCTGATATTTGGATTGCTGCCTGACTACCGTTTAGACTCCCACTTTGGTTCCTGATGCTCAACCAATGTTTGTTTCCCCAGTTACCAGACCCTGATGTGTTATTTGGACTTCCTTTCTGTGCTTATCTCACATTGGTATCTTGTCTGTCTCAACTCTATTCAGTGTGTTGAGCTCACCACTGCTCACAACCCCAGAATTTGCTATTTCCACCCTCAGTGGTTTACTAACCTGATTGGCTGTTACAGCTGCCACTCACTACTCTCTCTCCCTCTGCAGTGGCTGTCAGCTATGCTCTCCCTCCTTTTGAAGAAGTGCTGGTCAGCTGCTTGTTGGTTCTACTGTACACACTGCCTCTACTAGCTCGTTCAGTGTGCAGGAGTTAAGGGGGAATTCCTTCACTACAGCTGCCAGTCTAGGCTGTCTTACCTTAAAGGTAGACACTCTGAGATTCCCCCCATTAAAGGGGAGGTTGTCTGGTACTTTTATTTCTAGTTCATCCCCTCTACATGGACCCAGTTGTCAGATCTCAGAACCTTAGTGCAAGTATCCCGCAACTGTGGTCCAAACCCCAATTATCTCTTGGCCATTTCTGAAACAGACAGAGCTTCAAGCAATGCTTCATGTTCCATACTTTAGGGGAAACACACAGGAGGCCCAGGAACACAAGGCTAGCAATCCCCAGAGACACATACCCAGGAGGCAGAGAACAGGGATCAGATAACTAACCTTGTATTTAACATTTCTTCCTATCATTTAACTGAGACTGAAATTAATGTTTTAAAGAAAGGGTTAAGCTTGGTACCTACATATGTTGCTATACAAATTGGGAAATTGAATTTAATAAGTTTTTGAGATTACTTTAATTGAAAATATATTTTTCTCAGCAGCCTACTTGTGAACGCTCAATGCGTAATTTAAAGTTTAAACTGAAAATGATTTTGTTCCCACTACTTACAATGCAAGTTTAAATGCTTTTGAAAATACTGTGTGTAAGCAGGTGCAATCATCCTGGTCTCTAAAAAGCAAACATATCCCACCTAACCTATCTAAAGCAGAAAGAACAGCCTTAAAATCATTAAAGACAAACAATAACATTGTAATGAGGAAAGCTGATAAAGGGGGTGGTATTGTAATGCTTAATAGAGAACAGTATTTCTGTGAAGCATACAGATAACTTAAGAACCCAGAACAGTATGAACCAGTTAACATTAACTCTACTTTTACTATTAAGAAAGAAATTGATTGGCTGATTGATCGGGGTTTTGATGATGGTGTCGTAGATATTGATACAGCTAAATATCTTAAACTATTTTACTCTTGTCTGCACCTGAAGAATAAGAGTAGGAAGTACTTAAGATCCTCTCCTGTGGTATGTACTCCAACACAAGAACTCCGCATACATAACTGCACACAACAAGTTCAGTAGTACTTAGCTGTATATTTATTTAAACAGAATAAACATTTGCACAGGAACTTTGAATAGTTTTAATTCTGTGCTCTGTGGCAACCAGACGGTTCTATTTCACGTACTTTTAGCTGGTTTGCCAAGTGATTTTTAACATTTTTAGGAAGATGAGCTACAACAGGAGTTAAAGTAGTCCACACATTCTCACTGAAAATAATTTGAATTGGAACCATCCCAGTGTTACAAACTCTGATTTACACATAAATTGACTAATTCTGCAAACTTTTTATCAGCAAAAATCTGTAATATTCTGCTTACAGTGTAATAGTCTGATGAAATAAATGTGGCATAATGTTTTTAATTTAGTACCATTTTGTTTTAGCCAAAGCAACTATGAAGCGGGCTGTTCACTCTATCATACATGATTATCAATCCTGTCTGGGATTGAATACTGGCAATGCTTTTAGAAGCAACTCTCCTATAGAATTTTGCCCTGGTTAGGGTCAGGTGGGATAGCTAGAATATGTAGAACCCTGGTAGGTTCCATATTTGCATCCAATTGATGTTAAAGTAGGAGGGGAGTGGGTGGTATGGCAAATTTCAAGCCCAGGCACATGACTTTACAGGACATAGACATTCTTCAGATATATTTCACAGGCATTTAAAAGAGTACAGGCCAGCCTACTTTTCTACTTGCAGACACTATCTAAGGTAAACTAAGAACTGAAAAAAAATAAATGAGAAGTTAATGCAGATGACATATTAAAATATTGAACATTTAAACATATCCCTTTTAATTTTTTATAAATTTCTTTTAATTTAATGTTTGTAATAAAGAAATAATCTTTGAATATACTTTTGTCTTAGGTGTGCTGCTTTCAGGGCTCTCTGTATTTAAATAGTGTTTCTATATCCAAATAGGATGTGATCAGGATGTGATCATCCCTTCCAACATCTGATAAATGTATGGTCAGCAAAAAATGTTATGCCCCATGCACAAAATAGGTGAATTACCTGTGTACACGAACACAAAGGGGAATTCACCATAGTGCGAAGTGAGCTCCAGATCCTTCGACTCACTTCGCACAGACTGTTATGCGCTCGCTGATGTCCTGCATGTGAACATCAGCGAACGCTTTAAAGGGATTCCAGTCTCAGCGAGGTGACTCGAGTGGTCTCGCTGAGACTGGAATCCCTTTAAAGCGTTCACTGATCTCCGCATGTAGGACATCATCGAGCGCATAACAGTCTGTGCGAAGTGAGGTGAAGGATCCGGAGCTCACTTCGCACTATGGTGAATTCCCCCCAAAGGGATGTGAAGAGCTTTAAAAGTATGTAGCATTTGTTAGTGTCTGAATTGTTTGTGAATTCTCCACATCAGAAAGTCTGATGAATTAAAAAGTGTCAGGAAGTTGCATATGGACACAAATTTGACCTTTACGCAAATAAGTCATGATGAAAACATAAAACATACACACTGCAAAATACCTGGCTGCTTAACCTTACTAAACACTTGATCCAACTTCTATTTAACAAGGAGATCCATAATTTTAATACCATATTCTTCAAAATCTGACGCTGCAAGGCTTAGCTGAACAACTCCAATATAATAATGCATATTGAAATGCATGCATCCAATCTATTTCCTACTGTAGCAGCTGACAGATTGATATATTAAACCAAAACAAATACAATATTGAAATGATGCCAATAAAATAATTTAATCTAATGGAAATATTGTAAACACACTGTAACTAAATAATAATTTTTGGGAAATCTGACAAAGGATTAGAAGTAACATCACCAGCAGTGAGCTACAAATATAAAACATATTGAATTCACTGTTACAGTTCTGCTGTGAAATTATATCCTGTTGTTTCCATAATTTGTTTTTATACACAAAATGATTGTTTTTTAACAGAGAAACATTGCATGCTATGGTAAATATTCTAAAGATCTGTAAATTAAGATACTAAAGTTATATATGTATATATTAATTAGATACAAATAAAGAAAGAAAAATGCCTATTAAGGTGTACGTTTGTAACACACTGTCTGTGTTTGTCAAGAGGAAATCAAATGACTACACAGCAGGCTTCCTGCTAACACAACTGTCCTTTCTAACCCCAGTACTGTATGTGTATATTCTCTTGAAAAATTTCAACTGAATTAAAAGTTATATCAAGAAATGCATTTTCTTGGTAAAAAAGTTTGTCGTCCTTTAAGAAAGAATGACTTTTGCTGATTTCATTAGCTTTCTGATGAATAAATTGGCTAAAATCAACCATCCAGGCAGATGCATTCTGGGATCTAACATTAAAATTTGTCCACACTGAAAAAAATAACTGGTTTGTGTCTTTACTTCCCAAGTAACCTAATAAGTACAAGTTACTACCACAAACATCCTATAGGAGCCCATGCTTTTTGAGGCAATACTAAATAAGATCTTAAAAGGTCAGAAATACAAACAATGAAACAGGCTCAGGTAGAAACATAAACAAATGTGAACCAGGTTGTGTGAATCCAACCTTCCATTTTACATATTTCATATCTAGCATATCTATGTACCGTGTACTTGTCATTAAAGATCTGCACTATTCATAAAACTATTCATAATCAACTATTTTCTGCCTTTGTACAAGTTTCTTACCTGAAGCACTGTGCTGATAAGGTTACCAGGCTGCACACAAAAAATAATAATGGTTCATTTTTAGAAACATAGACAGGCTATCTGCTATATATATATATATATTTCTGTAATAAATATAACCTGTACCATAATCATGAAATTAGATGGACTGCTATGTTGGTAAATAAGAAGCTTTCCTTATGTAAACATCAATAGTTTTAAAGCTGTTTTCAGTGCTTATGCGCTTTAATAAACAGTATTCAGTATTTTAATGCACAAGCAAAGACTTTTTATCTTGTGATTAAATCCCATTAACAAGCTGGTCTGGAACAAAAACAGCTCAAAATCACTGAAATTTTGCATAGCCCTGTACAGTACAAATCACTTTGGTGTGGAATCAGGGTCAACCAGTCCAGAGGCATGCTGCAGAAGCACTTTGCCTTGTCTCCTCCTTTGGCTATAGCCTTCCCTGCATGTACTGTACATTATATTTCTGACTGCCTAGTGCACATGGATAAGGGGGAACTACAGACCCCTCAATGTGCTCACTATGACTGCATTAATAAATGTTCTACACAAAACAAATTGTGTTCCTGACTGTATAACGTTCATTCAGACAGACAGAAGGTGTGGTGTTACAGCACTAAGGAACCGTTAATATGTGTTAATATCCAGTGACACAATCACATACCATGTATATAGTCAATACTTGAAATGAAATCAAAAGAGCCCAGACAAAAACTGCATACATTATATGGTGTAATATACTGAATGATAACAGTTTAGAACAATATCATATAGAGTATATACAGTTACAAACCACTGTGCAAATGTATCTGAACATCTACAGTAGATCTCAGTGGTTAAATTAGGAAGCATTCAAAAAGCATAACCTCCACTTCTCACATTTCAAGCAAGGGACCTTGAAATCTAACCTACTTAATCTACTGATAACCCAGGAAAAAGGGTCACAGTACTCATATAGAATGTGAAATTATGTATGGGAATACATAAGCATTCTATTCTACAGTGTTTATACATGTGCATATCATATATTATTTTGTATTTAACAATTATACTCAACATCAACTTAAACTGATGCAATCTCTTTTATAAAGCTTCAAGGTTGCCTGGTTTGCAGGACTTCATTTTTCAAACTGTACCATGATAATAAATTCTTAAACATGCTGCACCCGAGTCCTAAGAATGGAAGAATGGAAATTTGCAATGAACAATTTTGTTTAGAAAATAGTTGCACCTTTAAATATCACAATACTGCAGCTGGCAACACTGAACGCTGGGAGTTTTCTAATGCCCCAACAGTAATATCAATCAGCTCTTGCTTCAAATAATGTACATGCATTATTCAGCTTTTTTATATTAGCTCATTTAAGTCTGTGGGTTTGTTATATTATATCCCTGGAGGCCTCGCTGCTCATATAGTAATGATATCTGAATATTAGTATTCTTTTGTAAGAATTTGTGTGGATTTGTTATTAGTTGCATGTCATTTCTTTTTTTTTTTTATTGCTATGCGGTTTAATGTATTGTGTATTTTTTAGGTCTTCTTTTTCTCTTTTGTAGTCTAAGCCTATTTCTATACTTGAGAACTGAAGTAATAAAAAATAGCCAACTAATATACATACACTGTTTTATTCAAGTAGAAAACATGGATTCCACTTCCTTAAATACTTTCAGTATCCTAACTGTTCAACAAGATTTCCTTTTTTCCAATGTCCGGTTTCTACACAATGTTGCACAGGTTCATTTCAACACTATAACAGGGATGTTTACTAAAATTGAAAAGTATTTTCACCAGTTAATGCAGGAGAAAAAGCCTAGTTTTCTCCAATTTACGAAGCTGTTCAAAGCAAATATTACTGGCCAAAAGTGTTCTCCTCCTTTAGGCTTGCAAAAACCCATTATTCAGCCATACAGTTGGTTCTGTTATTTAGCCACAGTTTGCAAAGATTTTCCATTGAAAAAGTATATCAATATCGATCTGAAATGGGAAAGTGAACCTAGTACAATAGCACTGCAAAGTTTGCCCCTATAAATTTGGAAAAACTGATCAAGAAAGGTCCAAATGGTCTTAGTAAATATCCCTGAGATATTAAATACAGAATGAATAGTTACAATATGTTCACAGTGGACATAAACCAAAACACGTGACTGTTCATGTCTACCGTCTAATAGCTAAATTAAACATTCCTATTTGTATCATTTAATCCCTGATAGTTTTACGTCATTCAGAATGTACAATGTTACTGTAATAGACAGATGGTGAACTGAAATACAGATTTTTCTATATGCATTTATTTAACTCTAATATTATATAATAGAATGCACATTTATTCTTTTCTTGTGCGTATAAAGGCATGCATAGATCTGCAGTGGGATTTTATCATTGGCAACAAATCCTATAGATTTGTTTAGTAAATGTCTATTATATAATAAAGAAAAACTTGTTTCCAAGAGTTCCCCCTAATATAAACAGAGTAAAGGCTGCACTAACAATCCACAATCTGATTGGACTTTTGTATGTTGTGTAACATACTACGATAAAATGTCACTAATTTTATATAAAATGGTGTCATGTGAAATGGTTGTAGTATGCAATATGGTATGTTTTTGTTATTTGTGTATAACATTGTGCGAAGCATACTGGAGTAGCATACAGTATAGAGAACTCCAGATAGTTCTGTTAATCCAGATTTCCAGATTAACAGAACTGGCTGCTGATTTCTGGATTAACTGTGTCTCAGGTGTATGTGTGTATTTATATAGAGCAGCGCTTTACAGAGATTCATCATAAACTTCAGTCCCTGTGGATCTTACAATCTAGTTTACTTATTCATGTCACACAGATGTATGCTTCTGGATTGTGGGAGGAAACCCACACAGGGGTGGGGAGAACATACAAACTCCACAAAGATGAAGTACAGGGTGGAATTGAACCCGGAGTCCAGTGCTGCAAGGCTTTAGTGATAACCACTGAGCCACCACACTACCCCAGCTTGAGGTTCCACCCATTGAGAGATATTGCTGTGTGTGTGTGTTAAAGGGTACCTGGGGGTAACCCCATTGAGTGAGGTGGAGATCCTGCTCTCAGTCAGGGTTCTGAGGTCAGGGCTAAGGTGTGCCTATTCCCTGTGTTCCTGGGGTGCTGCTGGGGTCCTATGCTGTGCTACTGTGTTATGTGGAGAGAGGCCAAAGGCTGTTGCTGGATAAAGACTGCTGTTTCCAGTATCAGATGCTGCAAAGAGTTGACCAGAGCATTGGTACCAGTGTTGCAGTAAAACAACTACTTACTTTGTTCTGACTTTTTCTCAGGATTAAATGTTACATGAATTGTGCTTAAAGGAAACTGCGACCTAACTGACTGCTTGGGTTAGGGTCACTGCTATACTTAGGGGCTTCACTGGCTAAAACATACTACCTGCTCCCCAATCATTTGACTAGTTCTCCACAGTTGTCACCCAAAAAAGACTCTCAAAGGGTTTATCACATGAAATAAGAGAAGAAAAATGTGTTTTGTTTTTATGTTCAAATTTTTTTTTTTTCTGGTTTACTGCTAACCATCTTATTTTTGTTTAATAGCGGAATAACTAAGTATAGTGATATTTGTCATCAGTACAGGGGGAAAACTGGATCCAAAACTGTCATTTTGTTCAAATACAGGTATTCTTCATCATAAAAGCAGTCCCTGGAGCATGCAGGTCCCCTGCTATAGTGTAAGGGGCCATTGATATGGGCTAGGAACTACAAAAGGAAGGTGTAGTGGGGGTTTAGAGGAAGAAGGGGCAGTGGGCAAAAAAGGTAGTGGGAGGTGCAGGGATTCATCATGGCCATTTTGCACTGGAACAAGGTAAGCAGCATCCCTTCTTTCTACCCTTGATGTATAAAACTCTGTTTATTTGTTCTAAAATATATGAATAATATAATAATAGTAACAATAATAATAATCTGTATAAGTAAAAATGTAAATGTTCATTTGTTCAAAATCTTAAATCTCTGAAAGTTCTCCACTGATTGCTTTGACATTTTGACACAATGTTGCATTTGAATACACACTTGTTTTTATATACCTATATTATATATATTTGCTATATTATATAGATGTCACACCTGTGACAGGTAAAAACATGCTATTTTTGAAAAACAGCGCCATCTGTTGGATGTAAAAGCAACACACACTATACTAAATATTTTACGATTCCATTTCAGTGTTTCCGATTGAGATGTGTTAATTGATCTGCGTTTGATTTGAAATATTTTTTTCTTTGTTTTTTTTTTTAAGTTATCTTTAGAATTGTGCAGTTTAGATCTAGACACTGATTGCTTCTCGCATGGACAATTATATGTTGCATGTTCTAGAGTTGGCAAACCAGACAATCTCTATATCTGCACAGACAATGGAACAACAAAAAATATTGTATACCCACAAGCATTTAACCAGACTGAGCCACAGTAATGTGTGGCCAGGTACAGCTAGCTATATATATATATATATATATATATATATACTGTATATATATATATATATATATATATATATATTAAAGATGTACTGGTTTGAAGGAAGGTGATTATTGGGTTCTCTGCCGCTACTGTCAGCACACTCAAGGATAATGTGGCCATTATGGTGGGGAAGCCATTAGAAAAAGTTATATTTTAGGAAGGAGCAAGCATTCCCGAGGTGTGAATATTGTAATGGATACATAACATAACAAAGAAGTTATTTGTTCTGTTCAGATTGGTTTAAGTAATAAAGCTGCAGCCTTTTAACCCCAGCTCCATCTTTTCCTG
>WMED01001420.1:15567-27711 GCA_019650415.1 Pipa parva
CAAAAAGATTAAATCAATTGGTGGTTATAATACTGGAGCAGTGATGACTCTGCACCTTTCAAATGTTTGCAATGTTATGAATTTATCAGTTGATTGTATAGTAGAAAACATCATCCTAAACTTAATCTAATAACCTAAAAATAATTTGTTTTTTAACAACAAAAATTTTCATGTAATGGAATGCATCCATATGTCTAAATTCAATCAGTGGCTTTTATCATGCAATTTAAAAAATCATTCTCTGTTTAAATCTTATTTTAAAGCTTTAGATTTAAAAAGTTTAATGTAATTATATATTGAATCCAACATAATTTTATTATTCCAACAATAACCTATTACATTCTCATGATTTAAATGACAATATACATGCCCTATATAGCTAAATATTTTTAATTAATGTAGTTTTCCTATTAATTCCATGGGTAGCCAACACCTTCAAAGATGCAACTCATTAAATTGAACTGAAAGTGGCTCTGTGAGCATTACTTTCTGCTAATAGTGATTGGATGATATTTCTAATTTGCAGGACCCATATCACAGAGCTGCCAAACACAAAGGCTTGTTTATGTTTTGATCATGCACATTAATTGATATCCAAACAAACATATAAATAGCCATCTCTGGAGTAACAATTTAGTTAATGATCATCATCAACATTATTCCTGCACATTAAACAGGCTTTTGTTATAACTTTAAAGGGTTTTAGTTTAAAACAGCTTGCAGTCTTTTTAAAGTTTCAGATAAATAAATAAATAAACAATTTGCAATGCCTTTAGAAAGATGCAAATAATTTCTAAGCAAAATGAATAGTGGCTTTAGAAGTAATGGGTAATGTTTCATTAGGAAGTTTTCATTTGTACAGATGCCTATATTGCAAATACTTTTAAAATGACAGTAATACCAAAAATTTATATTGGCTCCAATGTATTTCTAGTTACTATATTCTCAATCTGTGCTTTTGAAAATCAAAATAGTGTTTACAACACATGATATTTAGCTATTTTTTAAAAATGAGCTTTTTGGGGTTCTGCATATATATTATCTAAGGCTAGGTTCACACTAGGGTATTGTGCACAGCATATTTAAAAAAAGAAATCTCTGGCGAAAATATGCCCAGAATAGACGCTAGAGAAAATCTGTAGAGAACCATGTTAATGGAAGAAAAGCATTCACATTTGTCTTCCACTGAGAGCGTATTAGGCTAGAACACTACCTGCACTATATGTTGGAGCGTATGGAACGCAGCATACTTTATGTGACTAGATTAGTTTCAATAGGAATATAACAGTTGTAATCACACACAGTGTAAAAATGCATTGTGTTTGCAAACTGACATTCATTCAGATTTATTTTGTATTAGCGAAAAAGGCAGTGAAAAAGCACTTATGAAAATTCTCTAACCAAGAAAATCTGCTTCAAATCTTAAGAATGGGATTGAACAATCCAGCTGGGAGATTTCGTAGACTTTTGTTCACAGAGCTTTAACCGAGACTCACTGATATACTCAAAGGACATTACACCAAACTCTCCTCTGCTGGGCTGGTAATGTGTCCTGCTTTTAGTGGAGAGGATTTTCTCTGTCAGTGAATTTTCATAAACACTTTTTCGCTGTCTTTTTTGCTATTACAAAATGAATCTGAATGAATGTCAGTTTGCGAACACAGCGCATTTTTACACTGTGTGTGATTGCAACTGTTAAATTCCTAATGAAACTAATCTAGTCACATAAAATACACCACGTTCCATACGCTTGAAGAAATAGCGCAGGTAGTATTCTAGCGCAATACGCTCTCAATGGAAAGCTAATGTGATTACTGTTTTCTTCCATTAACATTGTTCTCTACGGATTTTTTCTGGTGTCTAATCAGACTTTTATTTTGAAAATACACTGCACACATTATGCTATTGTGAACCTAGCCTGAATCACCACAGAAAACAACAGGACTGGGAGAAGTGACTGCTATCAGTAAAGTTTGAATTGACATAAAAACCAAAGCAACTCATGAATTCAGCTTCGAATATACATTTTCTTTTTTACAAGTGCTGTAATTGAATATTGGTTATTCCAAGCCAAATATGAACTTTTAATTTCCTGGTGTTAATGATCTTTTAAATATGGAGCATGATATGAAGTTTAAAGAGTCTTTAACTGGGTGAAATTTATTAAAGTGGCTTTTCCGACTTTAATCGGGAGAAGGCTTTGAAGTTTCTCCCGGTAAGTATAGTGAGATTTGACTCGTGCGATACTTAACGTGACAAACTTTTTAAAATTAAATATATCCATGGAGAGGTAGCCTTACCATGTATATATCCAATAAAAAAAGTTTATCACAGCAAGTATTGCACGAGTCAAAGTTAGTGGCTAAAATAGCCACTTTGTTAGACTACAAGTATGTTCACTAATTATTTTTAGCCAATTCACTTCATTGTGCCACCTTCAAATAGTGAAATTGAGGTAATTCAATCTTTGACAAACTTCCTATTGGTGTTTTATTATTTAAAGGTTATTGTATTGTATTTATTCATTTATATAGCACTGATATATTACGCAGCACTTTACAGAGATTCCTCATTCACATCAATACCTGCCCCATCGAGCTTACAATCTACAGTAATTTCCCTATTTAGTCACACATATATGTACATATACATGTGTGTACTTCTGTACAACACAGATTTATATGACAACTGAAAAGGTTTTATGCAACTGGCCATGTTTTACCATATTTAGCCTATTTTATGTAAACATATCAGGACCACTGCACACTTGGCAAGAAGTTATGCAGTTGGATTTTCTGGGTTGCTTGAGTGAAATAAACCTGTGTACTATATACTGGGGCTCATTCCTCAAAGTTAACAGGAAAAGTGAATTCACATTCTTCACGGATGATCTTTCTTATATTAGTGAAAAATACTAGGATGACAAATAATGAATGATGGCATCAGTTTGTGACAATTTGTTCACCATTATTATTGCTGTAGTATAGTCACATAAATTAAATGTGATTTTTTTTTTTTTTTTTGCTCTATGTCACACTGTTCTTAGTTCATGATGCTACTTGGATTTTATATTTTCCTTGTCTTTTGAGTGTTAAGTCACCTTATACCTAAAAGGGAATCCAGCCATCAGCCCCCTTCTTTATCATTTTGATCTGGCGAAGGGAAATTGGCAAATTTGATGCAGTATGCTTTGATGGAATCCCACTTTGACCCACAATGAATACTTGAATTGCCATTGCATTTTCATTTGAAGTGATGTGATATAACTTTGAGTCTATTGTAAGCTTTCGAATTGGTTGTAAAGTTGCAAAATAGTGTTGATCGATACTATCGAGTGTCGATGAAATCGGCATGATATTTTACTTAATCGTTGCTCCTCGATGACTCGATAATTTCCGGAAGTAATCGTCATGGAAATCGTTATCGAGTGTTTCCGCTTGAGCCAGCTTTCAATGCATTCGGAAGAAAGAGTTGTTCGGAGGCTCTCGGCTATATCAGTGCTGTTTCCCAGATCGGGTCCACATGTCTCTCTCTCCCTTTATCAGTGCTGTTTCTCAGATCAGGTCCTGTCTCTCTCTCTCTTTATCAGTGCTGTTTCCCAGATCGGGTCCACATGTCTTTCTCTCCCTTTATCAGTGCTGTTTCTCAGATCAGGTCCTGTCTCTCTCTCTCTCTTTATCAGTGCTGTTTCCCAGATCAGGTCCTGTCTCTCTCTCTCTCTCTCTCTCTCTATCTCTTGCTCTCTCTCTCTCTCACTATCTCTCTCCCATGATATCACAGGGCCTGATCTGAGAAACAGCACTGATAAAGAAAGAGAGAAACAGGACCGGATCTGAGAAATAGCACTGGTAAAGACAGAGAGAGAGACCAACCAGCGCAAATTGTATTTAACGATAATAGTTATCAGATGCCGATTATCAATCAGATGATTTCAAAAATCGATTATTGGTCCGATAACGATTATTGGTGTCATCATTCATCACTGTTGCTAAACTGCAGAAAATAAACATGTTTGAGTGCATGAAGTTGGGGAAGTGGTGAATTGATACAACTATAGACCTTTACTTGATTGATTTGATAAATTACCTCATTGTGTTTAATTCATGGCTAAGAGTCCAACCAATCAAATGCTTCTATTCATTTTTTCAACTGTAGTTGCACATTATCAATTTGTTGGTGTTGGTTCCTGAAGTAGTTGAATCATGATTATGGTATTTTATTTACCTTCTTACATTCTGTGGCAACAGCTAAACCATATATATTCACATAAGGTAAAACAGTAATGTGTAAAAATGTAAATGATTTATCAACCTGAAATGACAGATCCCCTAATTTTAATGCATATAAACATATCTCTCCAACTTTCTGCTTATAATCATTCAGTTGATCAATATCATAATTATTTTATCATTAATAAGTTCCATAGGATTTCAGAGTTTGTGGGGAAATAAATAGTTTAGGAGAAGCAAGAAAAAAGAGAGGCATAGTGAGAGAAAATCAATATGAAACAAGCCAATGTCACTAATATGTAACAATAGTGTTCATGAAGTAAGTAAAGGGAGGAGGTAGGAAACAGGGTTAAAAGGCAAAGGAAAAAGGGTATGTAGCCCTATCAGGAGAGACATTGTTAAAGAGTAATAAAAATACTCATCATTACTTGATTAAGGTCTTAGGTTTAAAATCATAAAAACATGGAGTACATTCCAATTCTGGGTCATCATGCCTGAGTTCCTTTGACAAATCTTTTATGGGATCTTTGTCTAGTTTAGAGTATGTGTGTTGATCATTAAGGAGTCTATTTACTTCCTCAATGTAGTCTCGTGTGTCCAGAATAACCACTCCACCCCCTTTATCTGCTGGTTTAATAATGATGTCTTGATTCTTTTAAGTTTCCTCATTACTGATATTTCCATCCTGATTAAATTGGATTTCCGTGTATCATTCTTAGTTTGCAGATGTTCTAAATCTCTGAGAACTTCTGATTTAAAATTCTCAATATGTTTACTACTGGATTGGTGTGGATAAAAATATGATGTTGATTAAGAGAAGAATGTTTAAAAGTGGTTGATGACTCTTGGTTTACTTCTACATATGTTGTTTTGGTGAGGAAGTGATGTTTATCAGTAATTTTTTTGCATAATTTATCAATATCAATGAACAGTTCAAACTTATTGGCATGTCTATCTGGAGCAAATTTCATCCCTTTGTTCAGGACTCATTTTTTTTTTCAAATTCAGTTAATTTGTACTTACTCAAGTTAAATACTAGTTTGTTACTACCTTCTCTTTGATCCTGGAGAGGCCCTTGCCTCTCCTTCCTCTTTCTCTAATCATCTTTTTCTGTTGGAGTCTAATCTGTCCTGTGCATCCTGTTCTGTTTTCTTCTTTTCATCCATTAGGCTTCCTGATTCTAAAAAATGGTTCCTACTTGATGTATTCTGGCTTTTTACCAGTGATGGCTTTGTGGTGTTCTCCAAATTGGCTATTGGGACTAATTCCTTGTGTTCTGTATGGTTAAGAACACTTTGCTTGTGTGGGTTATGCCTGGGCATTCTTTGTTTAAGTGGATTGGGAATAGTGGATGTGTTCCTGGTCAGCTTGGTGTTGGTGGGGAATTATACCCCTAATAGTGGGCTGACTAATATTGGACCACCGCGAAGGGACCATAGATGCCATTAAAGGTATGGATTTCACCTTAAAGGGATCCACCGCTTATCGCAAAGGAAATCCAGTGAGTACATTTACTTTAAATTCATTTGGTAAGATTGCTTCTGCACTAGATTGTTCTATATTTCATCCCCTAGATTCAAGTGCAGCACTCCTAATCCTCATAGCAATATACATTATTCTTTCGAATCTGACCTGCCATATAATCAGCAACAGAAAATTCCTGGTCTGGAAGGCAACATTGTGAAGGATGGTGACCAGTTTGTTGGCACCAGTTACTTTATGGTGAATATGATTTTCCAGAGGGTGCCCCCTGCAAGTCAGGGTTAGCTCTAGATTTGAAGAATACTTTCTTTGGCTGCGATTTCTTCTCTTAACTTTGTGGTCTATCTTCCTTGACATCCGTAGAAGAAAATTGAGTTTGTCTTTTTACTGGGGGAAATATGAACTTTAGCTCAGCTTTCAGCTGCTTTACATGTTGCATTAGATTATGAAAACTCAAATTAGGGTGCTTTTGCAGAAACACATGAAGTAAACAGGTTAATGAATGAGTATACAATAAACCTTTCTCAATCTGACTTTGCCTATGAGTAACCAGTTGCTCTGAGGTTATTACTTTCTCAGATGCTAAATGATTTAGTTTTGTATCCAAGCGAATTCTAAACTTAGAAATATCTTCATTGACTTTTTGCTTTGTTCATTTAAAGTTAGCTAAAAGTTCAAAAGGATCATCATATTCTCCAAAAGCATCCTTTAAGGCATTAATCAGTTCTGTTACAGTGGCTGACTCATTCAATAGTTTGAAATTGTGAGCAACCTCTGAAGCAGGTGATCTCAACTGCTCCAAAATTTTCTGTTTCTTTATTTGCTCAGGGCATGACAATCCCTCCAGTATTTGAAGGGTATATGTTTTCCATAATTCAGTTCCTCTCCCTGAGGAACTGGTAGCACCCCTGAAAAATGGTTTTAACCTTTTGTAATTTCCAGCAGAAATAACATGTGCTAAAGCTTCAGTTAACTGTTGTATACTCCCCAGGTTTTCACTCTCTTCATTCACTGTAACCCTAGTAGATGAACTGTGATTCACACTCCTGGAGGGACTTTATATGTGTGTTATCGTTGGAGACTCAGATTTAATACCAGTACCCTCATCACTATTTTTCTGTTTGGGGAGGTCAGCAGATACTAACAGTTTTACTGATTCGGGCATGATACTGGGTTTAGGGAATACTATCAGGAAGCATTGGGTGTGGTGCTCGAACTGGATGTACAGAAAGTGGCCCTTCTGGAGGGTTTAATGAGTAAGTACTTAACACTAAGTAATCACTAAGTCTGAATCCTCTGACAAATGTTCATAAAACCAGAGATGAATTTTTTAATGTTTCATATTGTTGCAAGGCTTCCTCCACATGCTTGCATCTGACGTATATGGGCACATGTTTTATAGCAAAAGTCTGGTTAACAGAAAGGCCTTCAGTTACAGCCCATTGGAAAACTTCCTCAAGAGTAATTAAAGTCATAATGCTTAAATAATAAGCCACTTCTTAATCTTAGCAGTACCTCCAAAATGTAGCCTATTTGGTAATATGGCAACAAAAGTTTAGTTTAATAAATGGCGTTAACAGGAGCCTGGTCTCTGCTTACAAGTTGGGAAAGTGGTAGTTTAATCATTATTGGCATGCCTCCACACAGAACAGAGATTACAATAATAATGAATATCCTTCCTGGGACCTGATTAACAGGGTAACAAATGAGAGCAATACACTTTGCTGATCAAAGTAAAACAAATGCTTTATACAGAAGTTGAATAATGATAACTGAATATCTATATGTATGCAAATCAAGTACAATACATTCAAATGTAAATAACAGCTGTAAGGTATAACAATACAAACACAGAGTTAGAAGTTCACACCCCAATGACAATATACTGTATATATAAATATTGGTGCCAAAAGTGAATGTTACTATCCCACTCCTTTCAGATAATATACAGTAAATATATATCCTCAGTGGAACTGCTGATGTTGTAGAGAAGGGAATAATTCAGCTTCTGCAGATTTATTATGGTAACCCAAGGGAAATAGCAAAACCTCTAGATGCATTGTAATCCACAGAGAACTTTGTCTGTAATATGATGCAATGTCAGGCAGACAGGGAACTGATTGTACTGCAATTAAGCCTCATCAGTAGCTAGGTACCGGGAATTGTAGCAGGCAGGAATTAGTTCCTCTAGCCAATGAGGTTTTACCTCCTTTCCCTGCTCTACTTTTCCTGTTCTGGGGGGCCAGAGCTATTTTCAATCCCAGCATGCATATCCTGATGATGTCACTGTTCACACAACCCAGGAAGTAATAACACAATGGGAGCAACTGCAGCAGTTAAAGTAAGTGAGTAAAGTAAGTCCTTTAGTAAAGGCGCGTTGCATTGGATTGTTTTGTATATCCTTCTCTGATAATTTTAGATTATTGCCAAAACATACCCTCAACTGCAGAGATAGATCCCGCAGCCTACAATATTTTACCGTATTAGATGTGTGAAATGTTTCACTTATGTTATAAATATATTTAGGATTCTGCTACAATTGTAATAGTCTAATGAATTATCCATAATATTTTAATAACATCAAGCTATGTATTTATATACATATATATCATATTCATTACCTGTCCTTTATTTTATCACATAATCTACCGTTTATAAAATGACAAACTCCTTCATACACATTTTAACCTTTTTGTGTCCTATAAGTGTGTTTGCACTGAAACTAGCATAACTGTATAAAAGCCAATTTTCTGAATTGCATTTTGTGGCTAATAGATCTGTCACCAATTATGTGAGGACATATGTTACAGGAGTTCCATGACCAAATAGATTTTCCTGTTTGGAACCCATCTATTCATCTTGCTAAAAGGTTATGAAATAGCTTTTTTGGTATTTTATTATCACTGAGCTGTAAAATTTAATGACAGAGCCAAAAGTATCTGAGTTTTTCCTCTTCAGGGAAAAGGACAATATGTAAGATTTAGAGGCCAACTAAAAAGACATTTAGAAGGATGAGAAAGTCATGTTTAAAAATGAAATCTTGTCACTTAAGTGCTTGAGGAACATCTCCACATTTAAATGTCTCTCTCTTCGAGCTATAAACCAATGTCCTACCATTTAGATATGTTTTTTTTTTATATATCTTATAAGATCAGTTTCCTAATACAAATTTATGTTATGCTTTACATGAAATGCGGCATGGTTCATAAGTAGCGTTACAAAGCTAGTGCTCAGTCTGCTTTGTTTACTTATTTACATAAAGAGATTATTTTATTCTTTGCCAGGGGAACATTTTTTTTTTCTTTAATCATGAACAAGACCAAAAGACAATCAATAACAGTGACAAATATGTGACACAGGACTGATCTATGCAGTTTGTGTAGACATAAAATTAACATATTGATCATAAGAATTTCAAATAAAAAATACCACCATTGTTCAAGATTGTATTGTGTAAAATTTTTTCTATTAATCTTTTAAATAATCAAAACTGAAGCTGTAACAGTGCAGGTGCTAATGCAAAACCTTAAAAAGAGTGAAAAATATAGAAAATACATAAAAGGAAACTATCCCTTGCTTAATCCCATTTGGTCACACAATTAAAAGGAAATAGAACTTAAACCTTCACAAAATGGCTAAAGGAAAGCCTATAATGTTAGGTTGTTACTGTCATAATAGAAGTCATTTATTTAATATGTTATCTGTTGAATCTGTGCACTTCTTTTTCCTGAGGTTTATTTACAATACTTTGGGACGTATTCAAGGAAGTCCAAATGTTCATGTAAAGGTCAGAATTTTCATCCATTCGCCATCTCCCCATCTACTAGATTAAAATCAGAGAAGTTTAATCCAAAGTTGCGTTAAAAATATCCATAGGAAAGTTGCAAACGATTAAAACCATCAGGATGTCATATGGGCACCCCCTTGATGCGTTTCGCGCCAGAGTGCTTATTCATAAGCGCTCTGGCACGAAACGCGTCAAGGGGGTGCCCATATGACATCCTGATGGTTTTAATCGTTTGCAACTTTCCTATGGATATTTTTAACGCAACTTTGGATTAAACTTCTCTGATTTTAATCGAGTGAGTGCACTTTATTTTCTTCTTATCTCTGCTTGGCTCCTATATAGTGCACCTCGATTTTTTCGTCTACATGATATCGTTATGTTTACTTTTTTGTCGCAGTGAGGGATTGAGCAAACCAATATTCTATTATCTCCCCATCTACGCTTATTCATTACACTCTGCAATGTGGTGAATTTGCATCCAATTCAAATGCTCGTGATGGCTGAGGACTTACAGAGCTCTTCACACCACTTGGCATTAGTGTGCACAGTTAACACTTTTTTGTCAAGTGTTGGACTGCATCAAAGCAGCAAATTCAACAAATGCTGTGCCAAATATGCCTGTTTGACTGTGCCAGATCAAAATGGCAAAGTATGGGGCTGATGGCCAGGCTCCAATATAGAGGAACACAACTGTTCATTCAAAAGTGACAATAAAGATTTCAACTAAACAACATCATGAACTAGGGACAAGGTAACATAGAAAGGGATACATTAATCACTTAAAAGTTAGTGAGACATTGTGGGGATGAAATCACTGCAATTCACTGGTGGAATTCACTTCACTACACACATTGGCCGCTGTTTATTTGTTTGCCAAGGGAATCTGCAATTTCATAAATAAGGAGATGCAAATTCCTATTTTGATGAATAGGCCCTACCTATGTCAATTTGCCTGTAGTGTAGTGAAGTCAATTCAAAATATTAATTAAATCCCACATTCACATGATGATAAGGTGAATGGCTGCATAGTGATTTTTGTGCTTTGTTAGTTAAATAGTAGTAGTGATATATGGTAGCAAAATTGTCCTAGTTAGCCATATTAGGAGTGAAGCCATCTTCATAGGAATCTGTTTAAAACAGACAATAGTGCTATAACTATCTTTTTGCATATTAATTACAACATACTGGCAATAGGCATGAATTATCATAGGAAAAAACAATTTTACTATTTTGATGTATTTTAATTGCCAGTATTGTCACCATATAATAGTTGCATAAATTATACAAATTGCTTTTACAATCATTTCAGTTATTGACAACTAACTCACAATGCACTTGGTTGCCACATTTTCTGTTACCTTTTGAAGCTACTCTGAGCTGAGGCAGTCTGTAGCGACAAGTCAGCAGTGCTCATTGACTGACTTGCACCGTTGCTAGGTCACTTTGTCCCTAGGTCATGTTGTCACTTAGTTGCAGTCGCCATTGTCACTTTTGTATATATACACATTTCCTCTGTTTCCTGATTGTTACCCTGTGATGTTTCTTTTGGCTCTCCGTGTGTTCGTGTGTCCCTTAAAGGCATGGCTCCAAGTATCCTATAAAGTGCCATGGATCAGTGCTTCTGAAGTCGGTGTCAGTCTACTTACCACCATTGGAGGGTGTACATGTGGGTCGTTACCTGGGAGTTCCTTTGCCAAAAAGGCCATACCCTCTTGCAGGGGTTAAGAGTGAAGACTGGGGAATCTTTAGACTCCATCCCAGGGAAACCAGTGCTAACTGCATTGTAGTAAGAGGGTTCACTTCCTCCTTTGACACTTTCTTTGCCTTTTGAGTGAAATGTCACCAAAATTGTTACAGAAAATCTGCTAAACTTTTTACTTCCATTTGATAAAATCACATCTGCATAGTCGCTGCAGGACACCTTGGGCTGTTCACATTGAACCACCAAAATAGTTGTCTCATTCATAGTAAATAAATATGTAGTGGTTTGTAAGTACTTTGTTAGGGTAAGGTCTCTAATTGTGCAATCTCAGAAAAAAACAATCTTTGAGGAATAAACAATATTTGAGAAGTGGCCAATTGTTGCAAATTCACACATCTATGGAACAATTCACTCTTTGATAAATATACCCTATGAAGTGTTTCAATACAAAAATAAATCAATTATGGACTATTGCTATCTTCCTACACTGTGATTTGTCTCCCAAAGTGATAAAGAGATTGTTTTATTGTAGCATATAGGTATTAAATAGCACAGTGGAGAGAGAGCAGAGAACAGTTTGCAATACCACAAACATTAGAAGATTGCATTGAGGTATGACTTTGAAACATAAAACATAGTTTATAAGGCTGAAAAAAGACACAAGTCCATCCAGTTCAGCCTATTTTCCTGCAATGTTGATCCAGAGGAAGGCAAAAAACCCATGAGGCAAGAGCCAATTATCCTCATATTAGGGAAAAAATTCCTTCCCAACTCCAAATATGGCAATCAGAATAATTCCCTGGATCAAGGTCCCACCTTCAGTTATCCAGTGCCCATAACTTGTAATGTTCCTACACTGAAGGAAAGCATCCAAACCAGTTTCAAACTCTTTAATGGAATTAACCATAACAACTTCTTCAGGCAGAGAGTTCCAT
The DNA here is from genome assembly GCA_019650415.1 of Pipa parva. Taxonomy (NCBI): domain Eukaryota; kingdom Metazoa; phylum Chordata; class Amphibia; order Anura; family Pipidae; genus Pipa; species Pipa parva. Next base: position 27,703 of record WMED01001420.1, read on the forward strand.
AACCCCACT
>WMED01001421.1:0-27701 GCA_019650415.1 Pipa parva
TTTGGATATGCTGCATTGTATATATTAATATATATATATATATATATATACTGTATATAAACACTGATATATTATGCAATGATTAACAGAGATTCATCATTCACTGCCCCATGGAGCTTACAATCTAGTTTCCCTATTCAGTCACACACAGATGTATGTATTTGGATTGTGGGAGAAAGCCCAAGCAGGTGCAGGGAGAATATACAAACTCCATGCAGATAAAGTCCAGGGTGGAATTGAACCCAGAACTGCAAGGCAGCAGCACTAACCACTGAGCCACTGCATTACCCACTCATTTCTCTATTTTTCTCTATTTATCAGCTATTCTGGTGTGAAAAGAGAAACAGTTTTTAGGGATAAATTAATCTAAAAGTAATACATTTAAATATATATTTTTTTTAAAAAAGGGAAGGAGACCAAACCACTCCGGAATAAAAGAAATTCTTCAATGCTTTATTATATCATCCGACAAAATGAAAATATCACTGGAACAAAGTGATGAAATCCAAAAAACATACACAGACTAGAAGCCTGAGAGTATCAGTCCAGCAGGACTTTATTCATAGGCATTGTTGTGGATATGTTTTTGGACTTTATATGTTTTGCATGTAAAATTAAAAATATAATATAAAATAAATAGGGTAACCACACCTCCACTAAGCAGGGGACAGCACAAACTTATTTAATACATTTAAATACTCTGTAGTTTACAATGCTCTATATTATTTATAAAACAAATCATGGCTTCATTTTCTAAGCACAAAAATCAACACAACTCCTCTGTGCCATACTTCCCACAATCACCCCACTGGCATGCTCAATACAGGGTATTTGAGTCAAAACTTCAGGACTCCATCTTAGATTGCCACAGTGAGGCACTCACTATTTACACTTAGCCTATTGTACCCTCACTGCATCCATTGTCGACTTAGGATACAACTACTCCATCACTCTTCTTGGGGCTCTAGGCAGTTCTACACTCATTACCTGACTTGGGATTCTTAGGTCCTGTATATGAGTTTACCTACATCCTACTCATCCTTTGTATGTGACTGATAACACTATGAGGATATATATATATATATATATATACAGTATATATATACTGTATATATATAATATATGTTTAATATTCCATTGATTGATTATGTCTTTTTAATAAACCATTCATTTTCATAGGTGTATGTACTCCCTAGCGGCTCAGATACAACTCTCAGTTGTACTAGTAACAGTTGTTTTTTAGTTCATCAATAGGGATCTGACTTACAGCTGTTCCAGGTAAAGAAAATCAATAAAGTGTTCTCGTATTGAGCAAACTCTGCAAAGTGGGGACTATGATAGTCACAATCTCACGGAGCTCTTCACATCATTTTGTGTGTTCATGCACAGGTACTTTTACTATTGACTAAGCGGAGGAGTGGTTCGAAGGTGCAAATGTCACTAGGGGAACTGCTCCAAATTCTCCGGTTTGACTTCATCACTTTAGATTGGGGAATTGGGGGGTTGATGACAGGGCTCCAGTGTTGTGTAAGGTGACTATTCATTCAAAAGTGACAATGGCGGCTGCGACTAAATGAAAACATGTAGAAAACATGAACAGTTGTGCTATGGATGTAGTCACTAACAAATCAGTCCCAATCTAATTGTTTGGTTTAGTTCTCCTGGTCAGCTGCCTACTCTCTTGTCCACAAATCTGTAGTATCAAAGATTTGCACAAAAAAAGGCTGGAGAGTCGTGCTTGACCCTAATGGGAACACATTGGAAAAACTACTAATGTAGGGATCTTGACCACCAAACAAGTTTAAAAGGATATGCACTAACAGAATCTTATATAGTTATCAGCATTGAATCCCTCCATCAAATGTAATTGAAAAATCACGAGCTCATCAAAGAACAGTTTGTTTTCTCACAGAAACTAATTTCCTCCAATGCGTTTCGCACAAAGTCAGACCTCCTCAGGGAGCTCAGATTATGATATCAGTTTTATTTGTCTTTATATATATATATATATATATATATATTATTTATACCTAATTTGTCCTATTTCTGCCAATATTTAAAAGTGGAAATCCTTTCAAATTTGTTTGGTGGTGAAGATATCTACACTAGGGGTTTTTCCATTGTGTTCCCATTAGGGTCAAGGTCAACTCTCCAGTCTTTGACCTAGGGACAAAGTAACATAGAAATAGATAATAATATTTTCAGATAATAATATTCACAGAATACTGTTAGCCGGATAGGATGAGACTGACATCACTACCCTTCACTTGTCGAACTTCTCAATCCTGAGAAGTGAACTTGTGTCTATTTTGGTGATGCGACTCAGATTGTAGCAATGTGAATTCGACAGGTGAATTCAGAATTTAGTCATTAAGGCCCTTTATGTCTACCAAGGTTCATCAACAGTATTATATAGAGAATCCAAATCCAGAAAAATAACTGGTCCTGAGATGTGACAGCTATAAATGTCACTTTATTCATGGGTTAAAATATACAACGTTGGGACTTGAAATAAAATATGGTGAGACTACATTTAAAAAAAAGTGAAAACTGATCAATAATTTAAAAGTAAAACTGTACACAGACTAAACAGATATGAATTAATTATATTAATGCAGCTCTTGCATGTCATTAGTTAAGATGATCTAAGAGGCCATTTCCCCCCTTTGTGGTCAGACTGTCCTAGAAGGGTTTTTCCGCATTTCTTCCTATCAGTCAAGATAGACTTTTCATGCCTTGTATAAAAAGGCTTTATATGGGATTAATGTTAAGACCAGTTGTGGAAACACTGGAATAATTTTGTCCTATTTTTGCATGATAGTACTCTCCTTACCTTACGCAGGAACTTGATATAAGGAACAGCAGTTTTATTTATAATGTTTACTCAATGGAAAAGACTGATAATTTGGACTAAAATAGTTTTGAAATTAGATTTCATTACTGAGATAAACTTGCACCTCTTTATACAGATTCTTGAGAATGCAAGTAAAAAAAGTAGAATTGTGATATTACTTAGTATCTAAATGGTTTGTAATTGGAAAGAGATCAGCTTGCACTGTCTTCCGCTAATGAACTGAAGATGGGGTTCATCCAGGTCCTCCCTCTCTTCCGTTATTTAACGAGAGGGATAGAAAATTGTGACTAAGATGTTCTCTATATTGTGGCATTTGTAGTGTCCATGACTGAAACCCAGTGCAGCCTCACCGGATTTAATTGTTTTTAATTATATTGATGATGTCTTAATGTAAATTGCTTGTGAACAGCTAATTAAAAAACGTTATAACAGTAAATTTATTCTAGGACTCAGTCACCAAGCTTCGTTTAATATCAAGTTTCTTTAAAGTTTTCATAATGTGGACTCTGTCAAAACTGTTTCAACAATTAAAAATTGTTTTAAGTAAAAAGATAAAAGGGAAAATTGCACTTTAAACATTATCCAGCGTGTCAGGTTGTCATGAATGTTGTCTTTAAAGAACAATACAGAAGTTGCTCACATTATAACATTTTGTACATTGTTGCTTTCTTTTAGAAGCTGCAAATGTATTTGGACCCTTCGGGCAAAATTTATTAAACTCGGAAAGACCGCTCTGGGTCTTTCCAAATTTACTGGGAGAAATCTCGCATTGTTCTAGTGATATTTTTTGAAATTTTGAGATAGAGTTTTTCTATCTAGATTTTTAAACATTTTTTTGATGGAAAGGTTGCCATACTTTACAGTAGTAGAATGGCTACCTTTCCATCAACAAAATTTTGAAAAATTGGGATAGAAAAACTCGATCTCAAAAGAAATCTCACGAGAACAATGCAAGATTTCTCAAGGTAAACTTGGAAAGACCCAGAGTGGTCTTTCCGGTGTTTAATAAATTTCACCCTTAATTAAGAGTCATTTGCTAATTTAAGAAAGCTTACCTTAGGCTGGAGTTACCATACATCTTACAAAGTCATGAGTTGAAATGGAAACTTTAGATGTCCAGCTACACTCCAGCGAATTCCTTGCCAGAAGTATTCTGAAAGCTACATACAGTATATGTGGCTGGGCACTAGTTATTCCCATTGTACCCAATGGTTTTGAGAAAGATGTACTACAGTGGTTTCATTTAACTCTTTATGGGAAATGAATCATTTCAACCTGTTAAATTAATTTCTATTAATTTTGCTGTGTTACTGTGTTTCATTGCATTTCTGCCATTATTTTCAATTTTTCTGCACTTTTTCATTTGCCTGATTTATATCGGGTCAAAATCCAGTTGTCAATATTGAAAAAATATTGATATTGTTGAATATCGATCCATTAAAACTGGCAGATTTTGCATTGTTTTCAATGCAGTTCAACTTCTATTTGATAGCGATATCGACAGTGACAATATATTTCAAAGGGAAAATGTGCAGCTAAATGACAAGATCACCAGGGAATAATGGGTTTTTTGACAAACTAAATCTGGGAAAAACTTTTGATCATAAAAATTAGAGAGAATGATCTTTATAAATACAGTATAAACAAGATGGTGTTTCTAACCACAATTTTCCATTTATTTAGGTGTCTTCACATCTCTGGACCACCTTGTAGATGCAAATGAGCCTCTGCACAACTGAAGAATTCTGTAAGTTTTACCATTATTATGAAATGAGCCATGAGAATGAAAATCCATCTACTAGAGATGGCCGAATTTCTCAAAAATGAAATTCGGCAGCTTTGCCAAATTTTTAGCAAAAGTTCAGTTCGTCCCAAATTTATTCGTGATGAATTGTGCTAAAAAAACAGCTATTTCCAGGCACATAGACATAAATGGAGTCAATAAGGATGAACTATTAATTAAACCCCATTTATTATGTGTCCCTGGGACACTGATTGTGGGACCCCCATACCACCCACAATCAGTAAAATCAAAGCGGCTATTTAAATCTTAACCTGCATGCGGCTATGATTTAAAAGCCAATTATTTCCATAGTACTACGGCAATAGAAGCAGTAGGGGATCAGAGGAAGGTGTGGGGATCCTAGGGACCCCTGCTAGATGGGATATATTTAGATTAAACTAATTATTTCCATAGCTCTTCTATTGCAGTAGCGCTATGGAAATAATTGGCTTTTAAATCATAGCTGCATGCTTGCCTGTTATGATTTAAATAGCAGCTTTGATTTTACTGATACTGGGGGGGGAATCGTCGGTGGTAGGGGGTCCCAGGGACCCCTAAAAATAAAAATTGTTCCACTGAATCACCCTGAAGTTTGAATTCATTCTGAATTGAATTTTTATTGAAATTCAGAACGAATTCCACTTCATCAGAATTGATTCAGCCATCTCTACCATCTACCATTAGTTGTTACTGGCTGAACTCCAACTATAGGTTGCACAGTGGTTAGAGGGGCCCCACCATTATAGGAGCTTCATCCAAATATTAATTTCAGAAAGTCAGTGGGACTGAGAAAATGTATTTTCCCTTGGTTTACTAGTTAGCTTCTTACTTTTTAACATACAATTTCTTGTTTAGTGAAATTCTTGCTATTCCTGGAGACCTCTCTTAATGAGCAGGGATGTTTGCCTTCATGTAGCTTATTAGGACTTGAAAACAATGGAGGCTACATACTACATTTTTGCTCTTATTTTCAAATTATTTGTATTTACATATCAACTACTATCACAACCTTATCTATTGCTACTCATGAACAGCAGAGATGGAAGTTAGCTTTGCCCTCCTATTACCAAAAGTATATCTGGCGTCCTCAGGATTCTGTCCTGGGGGGTCGCTGTTTACTAATTTACTAATAACAATAACATTAAGGAACATCATGCTCCTCTTGGAACATTTTAGTTGAAGACCAAGGAAAAAAGCAATCTTGTCTTTGAAAGATCAATGTTCCTTTTCCTGTGACAAGTGTTAATGAGATGTTTTTAAAACCAGCTGGGTTGAAGAAACTCTGTAGAAAGTGTGACACTTCATCTCCTGCAATTTACCTTAGCATACCATTCATCCGTCATCCTAGAGGAAGATTTATCAAGACTAGAGGCATTTTTCATCAGAGTGTTTTACAGAAGAGCTTGCACTATGCTACATATTTATCAGTAGACACTCTTTCCTTCCCAGGGGACACAACCAATTGAAAGGAGAGTTTTTTTTAAAGATTTTGTAATAAAATAAAACAGCATGCTCACTTTTCAGATAACATGCAACAACTGCCCTACAAATTAAAATAGGTACATAATAAAACATATTTTTACATAATGCATGTCTCAATCTAGATGGTCATTCTGTGATAGTTGTCTTAGGTGACTAAACTTGTATAAATACGTTTTTCCTTGACTTTTCCACATTTCCCATAATATCTATGAAAAACATTAAAAAAAAAATGTTAACATTATCCAACTTTTCAATGGAAATTTTCAAACAAGCAAACAATGAAATCCCAAAAATATATTAGCGGGAACAATGGTCCACTCTCCAAATATCCAAAAAAAAAGAGTCCACCAGGATACACAAATATATTTTTAAGTGGAAACTTTAGAGTTGCAGCTCAAGTGCCAAAATGTTCCTTTTAAATTCTCTTTAACAGTTTTGGTCCGGGGTGCCTTGGATCTGCCAGGATACCTGAAGCTAAGGGCCCACCAAGTGTTCATGAATCATAAAATTAACCCTCTATCATACTTACTATGGGGGACATTTATCAAAGTAAAAAATTGTCACTGTGTAAAAATTGTCACTGATATCGATATTTATTCAGCTATTGCAACAAATTTTGACACCAGCAAAGTGTTTGCCAGACTGAGGGTGGCGTAAAACCATTATTCTCTAGGGGTGGTGGTTAAGTCCCATTATTTTTCACAATGAAAAAAAAAATCACGCAAATCAAAAATAGTCGCAATTTTAAAGACGTTCCATTGACCAATCAATGTGAAATGTGGTAGATTTAACACAGAGACGTTTTCCATTATCGATCTTTTTCAGGCCCAAAAAATTTTAGTTGCAAAATTTTGGTCGCAATAGAAAAAGTCATTGAAAAATGGGGAATAGATTCAAATAGTGGTGAAAAGGTCAAAATTACCTTGATAAATTCCCCCCATTAATATATGCATGTTAGCAGCATGGATGCACTGACTCACTGTAGTTGGAAATAAAGATGTGTGGTTCAGAGTCAGATTAATCAGCAATTCATTTATAATTCACTCATATTTATAAGAAATTTGACGCTGCAGATCTAAGCCAGGTTCCAATATTTTTCTTATTAAGTAAAAATATGCAAACCAATGTGAACAGAATCCAAAAAATATTGTTTTATTTGCTCTCATTTTTTTTTATGAACTCCACTGAATCTTTAGAACCTCACTGTAAGTTTTCATCCACATCTACAAACCTAACTGAACACCGTATAACCAGCAAAGAAATAAAGATAAGCATCTTCAATATAAGTCTACAGGCAGTTTCCTTTCAGGTAGGACACTTAATTCAGTGACAGTGGATTGAGTACAGAATAAACTCTTTGGGAATTTCTTGACTTAGTTTGTCTGAAGAAGTTGTGTTCTCAAATGTAATATCAAAATGAGATTTTAAATGGGTTGTTCACCTTGAATTTCATTTTTAGCTTGTTGGAAAGAGTGGCACTGCAAGTTTGCAGTTGGTTTGTATTAATTGACTTTGTTCTGCTTTATAGCTTTGGCTTGGTTTTGGTTCATCTCTGACCCTCATCCATCAGAAAATGAATTAATTTCAGGCATGAATGTATTTTTATTTATTTAAAACTTCTTTTAAAGGGGAACTCCAAGTATGCTTATTATTCAGATTCATTGATATTTCTAATATATTGAATTAATTTTTTTTATCTGTTTGCTGTTTTCATGTGTCTGCCTGTTCCCCCCACTCCCACTCTAAGCTCTGTTGCCGGCAGTTATTCTTCAATGCAGAACATAGTGGAGAGGATTGGGCGGGCAGCCAGGTAGCACCGTAGGTCTGAAAGTGAAAACAAATGTGAAATCTGCAGTGAAACAATGCAATCTTGCTACCTACTTGCCTGTCCCATCCTCACAGTTAGAGTTCCCATTAAATTACTTTAATTTTTGTTAAGGCCCTGTGCTGTTTATTGGTACTCCAGGCTATACTTAACCGAGCTGCTGGTTGCTAGGTTAATGGAGCCAATCAACGAGAAAACCATTTAAAGTTGACAGCTGACTCCAAGCCGAATTGGAAGGGCAGCACCATAAGGGAGCTTTTATTGTGGTTTCTCTAATCAGATCCCTCAAATCGCAATCTATGAGGTATCTGAATGGACACAATCTAAGATCAATCTCTTGAATCATGTTGCCGTGGGAATGCACTGGGGGAAACAGGGAAATGTGCTTCTGTTATTTGTAGCTGTGAGCGGATATACTTTATGCTCCCCGTTGACGTGGCAGAAGTACTTAAAATGGAAACAAAATTGCGAAACAACAATATGAAAAAGAAAAAAAAAGTCAAATAATTGAGAAACTGCAAAAAATAAATGAAAACAACAACCAGTTGCAAACTACCTACAATTACTGCTATCTGCAACATACTAAAGCTTAATTCAAAGGTGCAGTTGTTTCTATAGGAAGTCAAGTTCAGATGGATAGATTCCCCTATGAACAGTACAAACGTGATAGTAAACATTACAGGGAAAGGGGTTTTTTTTAAACTTGGTCTTCAGTCTTCTGTTGACTGCAGCAATTTCAGTAAATAAACCAATCAATCTTTCAGGCTGGATATTGAACATTTACTAAGCGTCTTTGGTCTCAGTCATCGAACAACCCTAAATCACACTCTGCTTATTTTGTCTCATCTAAGAAGGCCTCAGGTTTTAACAGCTTTGTAGAGCTATCATCACATTCTACTAACTCTGCAGGATCCATAGTTTAAATCAAGCTTATTCTCATGTTTTATTAGTGATACCGGGATACTTTCAATGCCTTTTTTTTTTTTTGCTTTTTTTCCTGTCATTTCTCCAGTAAATAACATTTCTCTTACTCAACTGTAAAGAAATTCTTTAAAGTTGTTTAAGTGCAAAATACATTTTTTTTATGCTTATCAAAGCCATGACTATCTGTTTCAAGTTGGCTGATGAAATAAATATTAATTAGCACTGTTATGGATGAGGTATGGATCTTTTGTAACTAGATGCAAGTGTACGGGTTGATGGGTAACTGAAGGAGAAAAAGGAGTCTTTAATATAACTACAGCAACCAATGTCAAGCAGCAGCTGCCAAGGCAAATAAGATCATGGGGTGTATCAAAAGGGTCACAGAAGATTTTTCACTGTAATGACTTGGACATTCTGTTATAGTCTTCCACAGCAACTGGTTCTAGCAAAATCTCTGGAGCTCTTCAAAAAAGTTTCGCCCAGTTATTTTGAAGAACATAACATTAGGGGATATTTAAATTAATAAGAATTTTCAGTAGAGTGTTGATACAATTGGCACTACAAGTCAGGAATGATTTACAGGGGTTGGGCAAATGAAACTGAAACACCTGTCATTTTAGTGTGGGAGGTTTCATGGCTTAATTGGACCAGCTTGGTGGCCATTCTTCATTAATTGCACATTGCACCAGTAAGAGCAGAGTGTGAAGGTTCAATTAGCAGGGTAAGAGCAAAATTTTGCTCAACTTATTGCAATGCACACAACATTATGGGTGACATACCAGAGTTCAAAAGAAGACAAATTGTTGGTGTACGTCTTGCTGGCGCATCTGTGACCAAGATAGCAAGTCTTTGTGATGTATCAAGAGTCACAGTATCCAGGGTAATGTCAGCATACCACCAAGAAGGACGAAACACATCCAACAGGATTAACCGTGGATGCAAGAGGAAGCTTGGATGTTCGGGTGCTAACCCGGATTGTATCCAAAAAACATAAACATAAATCCACGGCTGCCCAAATCATTTATATGTATATATATATATATATATACATATATATATACTGTATACTGTATATATACTGTATATATATATAGATATTTATAGATATATATATTTATATATAGTATACACTTGTTTATGTCATTCCCACAATGAATTGATGCTGTATTGGCCACAAAAGGAGGACCTACACCATACTAATAAATTATTGTGGTGTAAACCACAAGTGTTTCAGTTTCATTGTCCAACCCCTGTATTTCCATGTTAAAGAAAATTTGACAAAAGCTTTAAATGTATTTTTGCCTTGATAAGCTTAAACTAATGGATATTTACTTTTTTTAATATGGATTAAACTTTTTTCCACCTATGCTAACACCTGTTTTTTACACAGCCTGGCACACCTAGTGCAACTCATAATAAAATCTTATCTTTTTTTCTACACCTCATATAGACATAAAGCTTGCTTAAAGGAGAACTGTAATCTCCTGCATTCTGTGCCGTGCAGATATGTAAACAAGGATGATTGATGAGGCCTAAAGGTCAGAGCAATGCTTAACCAATAGCAGTCAGGCAGCTTTTTCTTCTTGTGTTTCCTAACTTGGAAGAGGGAAGGGAGGGGGAGGGCAAAATATCATCTTTCATTAGAACTAATCAGGGAGACAAACAGCAGGTATTATTTCTTCCCTAAACTTTTTTTTTTTAACTATTTGTGTTAGTGATTGGCTTAGTATAAAGGAGTTTTATATGTACAGTATGTGTGCACATACACTATAAATGCACTATAGTTCTTCTTTAAGAGTTGAATCCACTGCCTTGGAAAATAACAAAAATTCCGCATGGCTTTCTACACTGGATTATAAAGGTGAAGCTATTTGAACCTGGGGGACCTTTTGGTGTGGTATAAAATAGGTGCATTCTAATAAGCAATTAATGATACAAAATAACAAATATGTGTCTGAATAGAAGGAAGAAGGTACATACAATGTATTGCCTTGGTTTTCAAGATGTAGCTTTTTTTGGCTAATAATCGAGAACAATACACATTTCTTTAAAAAGTAAATGATGTAATTGCACATTGGAGTTTGTCCTAGCTGGCTAGCCTTAAAGCCCTGTATTATTAGCGGGATTCTGTCATTTCCCTTGACACTTGGATAGAATTTAGCTGCTTGAAGGAGGTTTTAATTACATGAATTTTCATTGCAATGCCACATAATAATCAGGATTTTTATAGAAGACATATTATTATAAGCATCTTCTTGCATTGCCATTAAACCTGTAAATTGTAAAATTGATGTTATTTTGGGCTCTGAAGCTTTTACTTTTATTATCATTTTGATTTCGAGCAAACTTCATTTAAAAAAGAAACCCAAAAAAACCCCCCAATAAAACAGCTTAAGTAGGAATTTATTTAGGGGATTAGTTCATTAGACGTGACAAAGTGAAAAACTGTATGTACGTGTAGTCCTGGTAAAATCTGGAAGCTTCCAGAATGTTCCAGGTTTACCATTCCTACTAACTGGTATACTGCCCCCTTCTGCCCTATGCGAATATAGCACTTTGTTTAGCAGCCATTTCAACAGGTTCTGGATGGATTTTCTCCACAAGCCTAAAATTGTTACATTAGTTTCTCCCAAAGTTGATATAAGGGAGTGAAGGGTGGAACTAGAGTCCCTTTCCTGGTTAGTGCATGGCGCAGTAACAGGAACCCCACCCTCAGGGTGGGGATCCAGAAGATGCCCTAGGGATGTTGAACCAGGGTAGTTTTGTAAGTCAGTTCACCTTAGGAAGTGAGACTATTGAGGGCAGGTTTAGTACTGGGTAAGCCTGAGGCCCCAACAGGAAATGTAGAGGCTAAGAGGGCTGATATAGGCTTAGGGACTCAATTGGTATTATTAGCAATTATGGGAATAGCCCAATCAAAGAAGGAGTTCCCCTGGAGGATCCATTATATCTGTTTAGGGATCTACAGAGAGTAAATCTCCATACAGAGTCCAGACACTGCCTGGGTCTCATCAGTGGTATATCATGTTGGTAACTATATCAATACAATATGTTTATGTAACAATGATATGCCTGTTGTAACAGGTACTCTGCTGTATGATAATTCTGCAACTGCTGCACGATTTATTTCAATCCATTCATTTGCTACTATGTTTAATAAATATGTTCTATAGTTTTAAATAAGATCTACTGGCGCCCTGTGTTTTATTGTGATTCTCCTTAATTATTCCACTCCAATTTGTAATCAGGGCTTATCCCCTGAGGTATGGGTTAGCTGGGGTAATGGGAGATGTGGCTGTGAGTGGGGTGGTGAGGTCTGAGCTACCAGCTTTATTGAACCAATGACCTCATCTGCACCATGATACTTCACTAAAACCCAAAATTATTTTGGTAGCAGGTTAGCTCACTGAATGGCTTCACTTAAGGTCGTATTTAAGAATTTTTTTTTCAGACTGTTATATTGTCCTATACTGATATTTAGAATATGTGCTCAAAGTTCATATACAAAAATAAGACCTTTTATAGTGAAATGTGATATTACTATATTCCATGGTTTAATGGTAATTGAAATTGACATTTCCATCAAGAATAAGTCATCTTCTCCAGCAGGCTTCAATCATTGTCAATATTTAAGATAACGGCTGACAGACCATTCCACTTGAATAAGATATTAATAATCAGTGCTTATGGATTTACATTTAAATGTAAGTCAATAGAGGTTAGGTGTAAGATATTGAGAGAGGGATGGACATGGAGACATGCTTGTTCAAGAAGGTAGGTAAATTGATTTGCAGTTGGGGATGAGAGAGTGATGGACAGATGAATGAAGCTGTTGTAAGATATATGTTAACTGAAGACAATAGTTGTTAGGATCGATATAACAATAAAAAGGATTTGGTTCACACACTTGTTCTCAAAGTTAGAAAATAAACTGTATGAAAGATAAAAAGAGTGAGAGAGAGAGAAAACTATTATTTGAAGTTATTTGAAGGTGAGAAATGAATATGTATTACTGTGGCATTAGTGAAAGTGTTACTGAATATGTATTAGCTTCATGCTAGGATTAAATTATAGTAAGCAGTACCCTGTGCGTGTTTCCTTAGAGACAAAACTATATTTTTCACATTCAAATAGAAAAAGAAAATAATACAGACCAGTAAAGTAGATCCGGTGAAGTGTTAATCATTTACCGCATATGTGTCTAGTTTTAACAAGAGATCAAAAGGATGGCCTTCTGCAATACTAGCAGAGGTGAAGCCATCTTTCTTTCCTAGAGATTACATCTAAAGCCCCTTAGGCTGTGCTCTTTCTTGTGAGTATGCTATGTAATTCATGAGCTGGGTGACCTTTCTGCTAAGGTTGTGTACAACTGGGCCTAAAAAGTGACCCTCTAATATTTGTTAATGAGCTACCAGGTTACTTTGCATCCATTAGGTCATATATATAAGTATGAGGTCTATCCTACCACTACTCACTCCTCACCCCCAGTGTGTAATAAAGGACTGGTAAACTCCTTGGATTTTTAAAAGCTTGTAGTTAAATACAGACTAGCTGGTATTTAGCATGCCAGCTTAGTATTACCTTTAAATTTAATTAAGTAAACTAAACCATTAAATTGTCCTGTCTGCCAATCAATCTTTGCAGGACAATGTGTAGTTCTGTGGGATATTTTAAGGTCTGTAAAGCAATTATATGTTCTGAGCAGCCATCTGAGGTTTGTGGAGCCACTGAGGACTTTGTAGGAATGCTGCCATTTAGTGGGGCACTGTGAGGATAAGCTAGGATTTGTAGGAAAACTGGGGATGTGTTTTGGCAGTCAGGACATTGATGGAACATTGTGGGCAATGGTCTTTGGAGTAATTGGGGGCTTTACAAGCCAACCTTGGCTCACCTGGCTTTGTAGGACTCCTGGTGACAAAATAGGACCTCTCAAAGCATAGGGGTTACTGAGTGCACAGTGGGGACATTGAGAACACAATGGAGAAATTTTAGTCTATAGGCAACTGGGGAGAATCTGGGAGTACTGTATACATAGGTTTAGGGGAAAATTCAGGACTGTAGGGATAATATTGGAGAGAGGGAATTGCAAACAGTTTCTTTTTCTAGAAGAAGCAAATGTTGGCAGTGATGCTTATTTATACAGACAGACAGAGCCATGGATGAATGAACAGGAACCTGGAATTGCGGAATTGTGACTTTTGAGTCATGGTGGCCCAAGCTCCAGAGGTGTTCCTGCTTCTCCATGGTCCCAGAAGATGAATGTAGTGCCCTCTGGCTTTTACACAAGCTGGTGGAGTGCTGGTAGAAATCTATTAAACTAACAGAATCAGTGTAGGGCCACAGGGCTGTAGGCTTCTTAATTTAATGTATAGGTTATCTTTGGACCATCATTAACCTTTGGCTCCCACAATATAACAGATAAAGCACCCAAAAATTGACATGTATTGTTATTAGATTGTGATCTCTGGGCACTAACATACTTCAAAGCACAATTAAAGAATAAATAAAGCTTTTTCTCTCTAGTTCCTAAGGGGAAAAATACTTACCGAACACCTCTTTCACTCCAACATTGCCTCCTGCTATAAGATAAGGTCAATTTTCTTTTTTTCTGTTGCAGTGTCACTAACCTCTTCAGGTTCACACCTCCTCTTCAACATCACTGATTTTTTTCTTATGTGCATGCTCAGAAGCAGTTTGAGTAGTTTGTGCAGAAGTAAAAAATCACCAATATTGAGAGGAAGCATGAAGCGAAGAGATACAGAAGAAAGGTTTGAGGAAATCTTGGAGAAGGAAGCGCCTCTGAAGCAATGGAAGTGTTCAGTACGTTTCCTCCCTACCCCCTTTAAGAATCACCCATAATGAGAAGGTTATCCCGTAGACAGGCTGGCTGGACCTCTTAAATTTGCTGAGCTATCAGGGCCCCGCACATTGTTACTAATCCACCACCTTGTTGACAAGATGGCTGTACAGAGGTGATGAAGGTACTATTTCAAACACTTGAGAGTGAAATTCTGAGGAATGAGGGTCAGTAATGCAAACTAAAATCTAAAAACTTGCTTGAAATTCATATTTTCTTTGTGTTCCAAATAAACTGCTACATAAAATCACTGTCATTGAAGAAATGTGCTTGCTGTAAAAAAGTATATAACATTATACCGCTCAACACACATATATATATATATATATATATATATATATGTGTGCACAAGCAATATATTTATTATTGTTTGTACGAAATAATAAAATATTATTTCTTTTGTTTGATCCAATTTTCCAGATTCTACAGATTAAAACCTAAAACAACCTGGACACAATCTGAAGCTTTAAATGTTTAATGTGTAATATCTGTAATGATGTACAAAGATGCCCTTAGCTTCATCTTTAATCATTTGATTAGGCATTCAATATTACATTCTCTTCAGTCATTTTTAATATCTTCCTGTGCTACAAAAATATTATTTTCACATGTTGAGATGGAAAATTAATTGAGTTTCTTTGGTGTCACCTTGAACAACATCTAAATCAATTGTCATTGGCCTTTTGGTTTCACTTTACTGTATTTATGTGAGTTGTTCGTCATTGTAAGTGTTTTTTTTTTTTTTACCGGTTTTCTTGCTTTAGGAATTCCTGTTTATTGCAGAGTAAATAAAATAATGATGTATGAGATTATAAGATTCTAATCCAATATTTTCTAGTAAAAGAATACATTTACCCCTAAGTCCTGTAAAAATGTATGCATTCTTTTTTAATGTTTAACATTTATTGCTTTAAGCTGTTGTAACAGTTCCCCGTGGATTCTTTCTTAATAAACACAGATGCGAAGTTTACTATAATTCAGCATCATCATAATATCAGTTTATAACTTCATCGTCATCATCAACTTCATCCCCTATGCCAACAAGAATTTCACCAACAGCCAGAAATACAGTTCACAGTCTACAGAACAGCAGAAGGTTGCATTGCAAACACATCTAAAATAGAGAACTATGGAAGAAAGCGCAAACGCACAAAACGCACTAATAGTTTTTTGCATTTTGGATTTGTTACCATTGTTTGGAGTAGAAGAGCGCACTCCAGTGGGAAGAAGCTGCAATCAAAAATTGGACATTCACAATCACTTTGATTTTATTCAATTTGGACTTTCAATTTTTTGTCATAAGCATTCTACAGTTTACAGCGTTGCTTCATATATATATATACTGTATATCTGTTTGGTTGCTCACATTTAGATAATCAATTTGCTACTGTGTAGTTCCTTTTTATTGGGACCATCTGACTGAACACTCAAAGAAATATGGCTTCTTAAAGGGACAGCTGGGAAACTTTCACAGATAGCTTCCCCCAGACTACCTTCTAGAATTCTTCTCATGACTTGGACCATGCTAAATTTCCAGTAATAGCACTTGTCTGCTTTGCTACTCTAGCACTATTTAACTCCACATGTTTCACAGTTGTGGTATTTAAGTTTCATCTTTTTTCCATCATTAACATCATTAATTTTTCTCATGGAAAAAAACCCATAGCGCTAGGTCAAGATGAATGCTGAAACTGACTATATCTTCTTCTTGGAGACACAATAGCATTCTTCCCATATGCTCCAGAGTAAAAGTAACTCTACAAGGACTTGTACATAATCAGGTAGAGTTGTTTTGGGTGAGGCCATTGAGATAAGTTACACAACAAATAAAAAGCAACAAGTTTACTGTAAAAAACATTTTTAGTTCATTACTATCTCAATCTAAGGGGATTTGGCTCAAACCAACCTTTATCCTAGGCTTTTAACTGGTTTGTTGCTGTTTGCTTGGCCTTGTGATACTTGTCCTTTAAGTGGATCATTTGCATCATTTGGCTTTGTAATTTGATACTTGATTTGAATCTTTATAAATTCCTATCAATCACATGCAAACTAGCTGATTGGATGGTGATAAATAAAATCAAGAATTAACCTAAAACATAAGTTTAGGCAACTTTGATGTCAAGTTTTTATGAACCCCAAAATATACAGAAAAGTAGTTTGTTATCCAACAATTGTTGTTTTGCTAATAAACATCAGACAAAAATCCATTCAGCTGACCCATCTACTTTATCAGGGCAGTGATAAATGAATCACTTTGTATTGGTTCTACAGAATTAACACCACTTGTGGCCTGTGTACTCTATCAATTTATCGTCTTAATGAAATCACAGGTTCCAAGAGAAATCACAATTTACAACCGAAGCTTAATTTAAAAACCAAAACTGACAAAGAAAAGGCATATTTTAATGCTTCATTAATCCCTAACAATACAAAGTGCACAATTCACAAATCCATCTTCATTCTGTTTTATATGCCTTGCTTCAGCATCTCCTCAACTGATCCTTGGATTTACTGTTTCAATTCTTAGTATTTTGCTGGCTATATTAGCTGATTCTGAATGCCATTCATTAAACTGTTGGGCTATGCTACTTTATGTTATGGATGTTAATCTTTCCAACATTCTGGAACCTCTAACATAAACCTATTAGAAGAATCTCAATAAGTCAATGTTGTTTCCTTGTACCCAAAAGCAGCATTGATATCTGTAAACAATAATAAGAAAGCGGGCCTTTATTAAAATCTTTGGGATATATTTCTTTTCTTTCTTTCCACTTGGTAAATTTGGTGAAATATTGTCAATAGATGAATATCTCCATTTAAAATTATTTAGAAAGCCGTTGCATTCAATTTAATCCCCCAAAATGTTTTCGCCTGATTTAGGCTGGCAAAATATATTTTCCTAGGGTGTAGGTACTGCCATGAAAGACTGTCGATATCTGTCATCAAAACAGTGTGCTGAAGAGAAAAATATTTATTGATATGAATCTTATAAATATCAAAATGGCTGTCATTTAGTGCCAGGATGTTACGCCTTCAGGGGATGCTTAGAGTTTTAGTTCAAATTTAGCAGGTTAGATGTGAAAGTAAGGTCAATGCAAAAATATGGTGAGCTGTCAATCAGTGTATGGAAGGGACTACATTCATTGCAATGTGACACTCCTTCAGCTTGAAAAGGTTAAAAAGTAAATTTGCAACAAAAAGTTTATTTCAGAAATAGCCTGTAAAGGACTTTTCATAATGTAGAGTACACTAATATTGTATAGGAGCCTTTTTGCATCTATGGGGAGTAATAGAGAAGCACACAGGGAGTATCTTATTTTTCAACTTGGAAGATCTAAACAGGGTTAGTTTCTTTGGCTGGAAACAGGGAAAGTGTATAAGAGGGGCCCTTGAGAAGTGCCCTTTTGTGAAGAATTGTACCAGTACCTGTAACAAAAATCCTTGTGTTCAAACAATCTCTTGTACGAGATTACATTTATTACATTTTGAAAACATTGTGCAATGATTCATCCCTATGGATTACTATCTTGAAGAATAATCTAGCCTCTTCTGTTCTATAACTAGAATAACTCATGGGGCCTACAGTTGCATTATGTATCAATGGTTGTGGACATTACACAGCCTTCCTTGGCCATTTGAAGTACAATGGTCCAAGATGAAATATAAAATATGCCATGATGATCTAAGCTAAATTAGATGAGTAGAGTAGTTGTGGATAATTACTTTTACAAAACTGAAAGTTTTCTGTTTGATACCATCCTGGACATAAAGTGTGTATGTTATCCCCTTGTTTGGGTTTAATCTGTGGAAGGCATCATGAAAGATGTTGATGGTACAAAAAATATGTATGATAAACATATAACAAAGTATTGAGCAGCATTCATTAGTGCTGAAGCTGAAAGTAAAAAGATAATTTGCTTGATTGTACCAGTAATCCCTAGGAAATCTCTGTGAGTTGGAGACCATGGGGGTAATTCAGCAAAGAGCGAAAGCAGAGTACGCAGAGACTGTTACGTGCTCACTGAGTCCTGCATGCGGACATCAGCAAATGCTTTAAAGGGATTCCAGTCTTGGCGAGGCTCGCTAGGCTCGACTCGAGATGCCTCACAAGACTGGAATCCCTTTAAATTGTTCACTGATGTCCACGTGCAGGACTCAGCGAACACGTAACAGTCTATGCGCACTGATGCGAAGGATCGGAGGGTAAGTTCGCTCTTTGCTGAATTACCCCCCATGTTTCAATTCTGCCTTCCACAGTATTTAAGCAAGTGATTCATAACCTATTAAAAGCCAATCTAATGTCTCCAAAGGGGAATGTGAGTACTCTAATCACAAAAGGCAAAATATAAACATATCAGTTACTTTTGAATATTAATGATAACATTGTTAATTTATTAAAGAGGAACTAAAGCTACCTCCACACAAATACAAAATCACAGCAGCCATTTTGATTACATTGTGAATGCAAATCTGGACCTGGGATGTCACTGCTAACATTCCTGCAGTACTAAAACTTAACCTGATTGGATCTTTAACACTGTTTTCCCTAATTGAATATAGCTTTACCAGTAATATTCAAGTGCTTTACAGTATCATAGACTACATGTTGTTTTTATTGAAAAAAAAAAAAGATGGCAGCCACGCGAATTCTGTGCGCAGCCCAGCAGCTACCTACAGGTGACAGATCCGAGTCTCAGCCACAGCGCAGAGCTTACCCGCAAATCCAGACTCCCCTGAGGCCGGAGACATGATCAATCCTGTCACAGCCACAACAGAAGAGTCTAAAAAGCCTGTTACAACAAACTAACATGAAGGACAGACTCTCCAAGATGGTGACCACACTAGCACAGCCCCTAAGGCTCAAAGTTCCTATGCAGCCGCAATCTAAGAAGGCACCCCTTCCAACTTCTAACACCCATTCCACCAAACAATCAGCAGAAGCGCTATCAAAGTCACAGCAGCCATGGCACAGTCACAAAAATAAACTAGACTATACTGTGAGTACACATACCCTTACCTATGACAGGCCCAAACTCCTATCCCTACATAGAAAAAACATACCCAGGTACATGTAACCTTACATGGCTACCCCTTGAAGTGGTTAATGACTCGGGGGATCCATGCTCCTGTAGGTGCAGAATACTCACACACCATCCAGAAAGTCCTCACCCAGGTCCTGATCAGAAGGGCGACACCTGGTGGAGCAAGAATAGAAGGAGGAAAGGCAGATATGGTGACACCTGGTGGAAAATCTGCAGAATGAAAAAGAAAAGGAAGAGAAAAAGAGGGAAGAGAGGTGGGCTGAGAGAGAAACTGAGACTCAACCCCCATGGACTCCTACTGGACAATGGACGAGCTACAAATATGGTTCTCAGCCCAGAAAAGAATGAGAGAATGCAACCTTATTCTTTTCTCAGAGACTTTGTTAAATGATTCCATCCCTGATTGCGCTGTATTGGATGGATATTTATTTTTTAGAGCATATAGAAAAAAAAGTGTGGTGGTGGAGTGTGCATCTTCGTAAACAAAAATTGGTGCAAAGATGCCATTACCATCAATTCCTACTGCTCAGCGGACCTGGATTTTCTCATGATCAAGTGCAAACCATTCTACCTCCCACGTGCGTTCACCAGCGTTGTGATCATTGTTGTTTATGTACCCCCCAATGCCAACACCTGTCTCGCAATGTCAGAACTCTACACTGCCATAAATACCATACAAAATTCCAACTCAGATGGAGTCTATATTACAGCAGGCAACATCGATTGCGCTGACTTGAAATCTGTATTTCCAGTGTTCCATCAAAATGTCTACTGCTCAACAAGAGGCCACAAAACCCTTGACCTTGCATACACAAATGTTAAAGATGCATACAAGGCTTTACCTCTTTCACTTCTGGGCCAGTCTAATCACTTTTCACTGCTCCTACCTCCAATGTATACCCCAGTCATTAAATGAGTGAGGCCAGCCTCATGACAAGTGAAGATATGGAGGAAAGATGCTGACCACCTACTTCAACAGAAGTTTCTGAACATGAATTGGAAATTGTTCACTTCCCAAGCAACCACTGGCTCATATAATGACATCAATGACTACACCAATTCTGTCCTTAGGTATATCACCAACAGCATTGATGAATTAACTTCCCACAAGACTTTACGCACCTTCCCTAACCAGAAGCCTTGGATAAAGGGCCGTGCCCACCTACTCCTCAAAGAAAGGAATAACGCCTTCCAGTCTGGTGACCACGAAGCCTACAGTCAAGCTCGGTACAACTTAAAAAAAGGTATTGAAATGGCAAAACACTCCTACAAACAACGCATAGAGGATTACTTCACCCCAGACACATGTGGCTATTTACCGACTATAAGTCCTCTGGTCCTACACTAACAACTTCAACCTACTCCCTAATGAGCTAAACCTTTTCTATGCTTTGATAACTTGAGCAATACGATCTCCATATTAAGTAGTCCCACATCTACTACACCTATTGAAACCCCACTAGTACTAACTGTAACACAGCGGTTGCACCAGTCCCGGGATTCGAACCCTGGACGTTCCAACAACAGGTGGTGATCTTTCCTCCATGCCACAGAGCCATTTTGCACAGGTGCCTTATATTTCTGTATTTGTTTGCTCCCATCTGGTATCTTCTTGCCAGCCAATCACCATTAGGCTCTGCCTATAAATACTCTGCAGGCTGGCTGTCTCATTGCCTGATTATAGGTCTTGTTTCCTGAATCCTGTTGTTCTTGTTGTTCCTGTTGATCCTGTTGATATCCTGTTTCCCTGCTCCTGGCTTCGTATTTCCCAGTTCTTGGAAGATCCCTCCTACTCCTTCAGCACCACCAGTGGGTGGCTCCCCCAGGGACCGCGCCCTGGGGATTCCCATGCGGCAAAGCCCAGTACCTCCTTGCGGGGGTTTAAAGGTAAAGACCGGGAATCCCTTAGACTCCGCACCTTGGGTGGGGCCAGCGTTAAATCCACTGTTGTGTCTGGCAAATTCCACAGTATCCTGACACTAACGCATATGGAAGTCTGTGCCACTCTCTCTAGGGTGAACCCCAGGAAAGCAGCCAGACCTGATAGAGTGCCAGGCCGTGTATTAAAAGCATGCACCCAGCAATTAACCAATATCTTCCCAGACATCTTCATTCTGTCCCTAACTCAGTCCACTGTACCCTCTATCTTTAAATCTGCCATAATCATTCCTGTTCCAAAGTCCCACATCGCCTCTGACCCCATCAATTTCTGACCAATAGCACTAACCTCCCTCATTGCAAAATGCCTGGAGAGATTGGTGCTATTCCACCAAAAATATAATCTACCTGTGTCACTAGACCCATACCAGTTTGCCTACCGCAGGAATAGGTCCGCTGAGGATGCCATCGCCTCGTCCCTACACACGGTCTTATCGCATCTTGAGGGCCAGAATGTTGTTCATTGATTTCAGTTCTACTTTCAATACTGTCATGCCATCCAAATTGATCCCGAAACTGGATCTCCTAGGAATCGCTAACCCTCTGCCAAACTGGATCCTCGACTTCTTGACAAACCGTGGTCAGATTGTAAGGCTGAATAATTCCCTGTCTTCCACCAACAGTCTGAATACAGGTCTGCCTCAAGGATGCATATTAAGTCTTTTTCTCTACTCCCTTTTTACCCATGACTGTACCCCTAAACAGAATACAAAGCTCATTATCAAGTTTGCTGATGATACTACTGTACTGGGCCTCATAAAAGGGAATGATGAGTCAGCCTATTTGATGGAAATACAAAACCTGGTATTCTGGTTTGATCAGAAATCACCGTTACTAAATGCAAAGAAGACCAAAGAGATGATAGTGGTCTTCAGAAGGGAAAGGGAACATCATGTCTACCTCCCAGTTCATGTTTACGGGAACGTTGTAGAACATGTGGAAAGCTTTAAGTTCCTCCGTGTCCAACCATCAAATAACCTATCCTCATCCTTCCACTCTTCTAGGTCTATCAAAAAAGCCCAACAGTGAATTTATTTCCTCAGAAGCCTCTGAAAAGTCCAAGTAAACACTAGGATCTTGATCAACTTCAACCGTTGCACCATTGAGAGTGTCCTCACATATTGTCTAACTGCTTGGTATGGGAATTGCTGTGCTAAAGACCACGAAGCACTCCAAAGGGTCGTCAAACAGCCCAACAGATCATTGGCACACAATTGACCCCCATCGAGGACACTTATTGCAAGTTTTATATATAGAGCTCAGAACATTATACTAGACTATTCTCACCCAAACCAGGACTTTTTCTGTCTATTACCATCTGGCAGACGTTATAGATGCCTACAATCTCGTATGAGTAGGTTTAGAAACAGCTTCTTCCCTAAAGCAGTTGTCACCATTAACAAACTCCTATCCCCCCAAGCCCTAACGTAATTCTGTGAGTTATCTATATAATTACTATTATTATTATATTGCAATTATCTGTAATTATCTCTTTGCTCTGTGATGCAATATTTATGTCTCTTATGTATCCTGTAAATGCTGTAAATATACTTTTCGCTGGTGTGTACTCGTACACTCTCAGTGACAACAAATTGAATGTTTTATGTACCACCTGTGCTCAAAGTGGGACTGACTTCCTTGCAGCTACTACATCAGATGGAAAAGAACCTTGTTTAGTAAACTTTATGAATTAATGTTTGCTCATTTATAAATATCTCTCTTGTATAGCGCTGCTTTTAATATATACATAACGTTTGTCTACATATTTAAATCTTATTTCTCACTTTAGTTCTCCTTTAAGAACAGGTCTTTACATGGATTTAATCCAATGATTGGAAAATGCTGACATTCTTCGTATTATTCTACAGAAGGTAAATTTAAAAATCCAAAATAATTTAAACAATTAAAAAAATTTTTAAGAGCAATTATCTAAAAATAATATGTGTTTAGTTAATCAGTAAATGTTCCAGCGTTTTCATCCAGGAATAATCAGCAACATCTGCTCGAGTATTTAAATGAGTGAAGGAACAGAGCTTTTTTTAAAATTTTAATGAAGAAAAAAAATTTTTTATTCTCAATAGGCAAATTAAAAATATAAATATTAATAAACCACTCGGTTGCTTTAGAGTTGGATTTAAACTTTATTCAGTTAAAAACTGCTGGCTTTCTGGTGTCATTACAATAGTATTAATGTAATGAGTAAGATGTATTATTTATTTGAAGGCACTATAAATATGTCAGTGAGTTATAGGAGAAACGTAACTGTATTTATTATACTTGTCATTAAAGGACAAGTCGTTTGGCTCAGAACTTGGGGAAAGACTGACAAGTCTATGATGTGCTTTTGTTAAATGGAGTAAAACTATATTAGATATGTAAATCTCAGACATTTATGGGATTATTTACTAAAGTCCGAATTGTTGTGTATCGGTGCGAATTCGCCAGATAAAGACAGTCGCAATAGGCTGCTGCTGTCGCAGTCGCGTCTTTATTATGGGAAAATTGTTGCAATCTTAACATTAAAAAATTGTTGTGACTTTACCATGGGGGGAATTGTCAAGGATTTGCTATGGGAATCCGCTGTTTGCGAATTAGACAGTTGAATTCGCACCTTAGTGAATGATCCCCCTTAATGTTTTCTATTAATGTGTGCGTTGGCTATTTATTAATCCCTGATATTATTCCAGGATAGCAGAGAAAGAATTAGCTAATTGATTTACAGGTGTCTTTGCAGCAGTGGAATACATTCTCCTCTATTATAGACAATGAAAATTAAAACCCTTCCTGTTAAATTCCTTACGGTAACACAGAGACAGAGGAAAGATGCTAAAATGTTAATTGAGAGAAAAACCGACTGCACAAGACAACCTGATTATCATATTCCCTATGGAGTGCATAGGAAGACTCCCTGGGAAGCCGCCTCCCCCTGAGACTGCTGTCACTCATCTGACATCATCGGTGCATCACTGCTGCAAATAGGAAACTTCCCTGATGTCCTGCTTCCATTTCCACAAAAAGTGCTGCCCTAGGCACTGGCCCATAGATATCTAGGGAGAAATATTGCCCTGCACTCCATTCCTCTTGAGTGCTTTACCATGTTCTTCTAATTTGATCTAAGGCTGACTAGTCTTTCATGGGCTTGGAATCCCTGAGGGAGTTTAGAACATCTAGGAAGGGCCAATGTGGGGCTCCAGTAGGAGCATGGCAAGCGAAGAATATGCTCCTGATAGGTGTTCTCTTTCTCTTTCTCGTGATGCCATAGAGTCGCCAGTGCTGTTGGAGGCTGGGGAATGGAACACAGAATTGTTGTAGAGCACTTCTTTACGGGGAAGAAATGTAACTTTTTTTTATATAAAAAACTGATAATAAATCATATTTATAAAAAGTTGTTAAAAGATTTTTCCTATTCAGCTACTTGATGGCTGCCTACTTTGACTACTTGAATGGCCATCCTCATTTTATACCTATTTTTAAATGTAGCTGTGATGGCTTTAACATACCATATGACTGGATCAAATATAATTAAAAGAAACAATAAATAAAGATTAAGATAACACATGGCACATTTTCATGTAGTCCAATGATGAAACAATTGTTAACCCGTTAAAATGTCTCAGTGTGTCATTTCTATTCAGTGAGACACTTGCTCTATGTGAATAGTCATGATGATAGCTGAAATGACTACAAGAGAGAGAGCACTTTACACAACCTTCCCTCAGTTTGTTTGCTATCCTTCCTCAGTTATATTCTTTAAATTACCAAAGGTAACTATTGCATCATCCCATAGAGGCAGTAATTCTACACATGGCGCACATCTCTATCACTCAGAAAGACTTTATTAAATTAATGGAGATATGGGAAATAAAACAGCACCAGCTCTTTATATTATATTGATTAATGTATATAGCACAGACCTACTACACATCGCTTTGTCATTCTCTTCAGTTCCTGCCCTGGGGAGCTTACAATCTAGTTTTTCTAGAAGTATGTAGCATACTTTTTTTCAGTTGCGGTAGGAGACCCACCCAGGTGCTGGGAGAATATACATACTCCATGCAGATGAAGTCCAGGGTGGAATTGAACCCAGAGCCCAGTGCTGCTAGGCAGTAGTGCTAACCAGTTAGTCACTGCACTGCCCTACATGCCACAAACTGTATAGTCACAACCAATTAGATTGTGCCTACGTTCACATTCCATAATAAAAAACGATCTTCTTTGATGGTAGCAGCCATCTTTATATTCAGGGGATTATTCTCTAAAGTCTGAATTCGACGGTGGAATTCCCAAACAGCGGATTCCCATAGCAAATTCGCGACTGTGACAATTCTCCCATTGTAAAGTTGCGACCATGACAATTTTTTAAGTTGAGGCTGTGAGAATATTCCATAGTAAAGTCAGGACTGCGACAATATTCTCATTATAAAGACGTAACTGTGACAGTAGCAGTCTATTGTAACTGTCTTTAGCTGGCGAATTCACACCTTTACGCGACAATTCTGACTTTAGAGTATAACCCCCTTCAGTGTTTTCTATTTAAACTTTAGATAATAAATATTCATGAAGTGCCCCGAAATGCTCAACAGATTAACAGCAAAGGGAAAGACAAGACAAAGCAAAGATAAATCAGAATTCAACACTTTGACAGATGACATTTTCTAAAAGTACCGTATATGCCTCTCCGAGTGCCAATTTTTATTTTTCTGATGTTAATGGCCCTTTAAAATAGGACATACCATCCCTTTAAATGGATGCTCTCTTTTCAAAACATGTTTGTGAAGAAAATAGTGAAATTGATTTTTTAGGAGAAACATACAAAAAATGACATGTTCCACTAGAAAGTGTAAAGTTTGAAATAATAGAAAACATGAACAAAGAGATGTGTACAATGCATACAAATTTGGGAAATAAATCAGACAAAAGATAAGCAAACAGCATTGTGGGATTAGTCAGCAGGATAAATACTTCACTGATTGCCCAAATTCAGTCACGCCGTAATCTCACACACAACGTAACTAAATGCGGCGTGATTAAACTATAATTACAAAACTGCCTTTGTCGTTTTGGATAACAGTCTAAATGATATGGTGGAAGGGAACACAAAAAAATAAAGTATGAAACATCAAAAAAATATATATTTTTTTTTAACTCAAGAGTGGGTCCAAAAATATTTAGTCTGTATTGAATGGAACAGATCTCCAGGATCTTGTAGGTTTCATAGATTGAGCCTTGTAAGGTGACCTCAGTTTTACCAATGTTTTAATACAAACATCTCAGATTATTTGTGTAGTGACACCGGGGATATTAGGAGTGGATCTTGTTTTCCACAGTGGATTTAGCACTGGTTAATTCAGGGGCAGGGCCGGTCCAAGGTTATTTGATATCCTAGGTGGCATAATAAAAATGTGCCTCCCCTCAGTCCTCGATGATTGACACCCCCCCCACCTGCATAATCCCACTCTCAGACTGCTGCACTGCTTAGTAGGCTAGTAGTGCTTCCATGCAGTGGTGCCTGATGATCTGATTCTTATCCTCTGTGCGCTGCTCTGTCTGGGAGCTCAGGGGATTAAAATCAGATCATCAGATAGAAGTATTAGCAAAATGCAGGAGTCTTACTCCTCAGCACTCCAAGTAGGATGTCATCCTCAAATGCTCTCCCCCCACAGGCCCTACATAATCCCCATAGGCATGCACAGGATTTGCCTCCCAAAGAAATGTTCTTAAAGGTAAATTTTTTTCCTGTACTCCTCCATTCTGTCCCCATCCCTGCTGTTTTCTTCCCCCTGTTGCCCCCACCCTGCTGATTTCCTTCCACTGCTGCCCCCTCCCTGATTTACTTCCCCTTCTGCCCCCCTTTTCCCTGAGCTATCTTCTCCAAAAAACCCACTCACACTAAGCTTCCCCCACAACCCCCCTCCCACACTGTGCTGTCCCCAAAAACCCCTCTCACGCTATGCTTCCCCCAAAATCCCTCTCCCACACTGTGCTTCCCCCACAAC
>WMED01001422.1:2054-27698 GCA_019650415.1 Pipa parva
GGGGGCAGTGAGCAGGGCTGCACATTCACCGATCCTGGGCTGAGGGTCATCAGATGAATACTGATCTAGCAGAAGCACTGCTGCTAAAATGATCAGTTAAGTATGATTTACCACTATAATTCTCCTTTAAGAAATAATTTACCAGACTGAGCTACTTTTGTCATTTTTATCATTTCATACTACAGTATACCATGAGACCTTACTTGGAAATCTAATGCAATGCTTTAAAATTCCAAACGCCACCTTGTGGCTGAATATTACAATTTTTAAAAAAACCTTAGACTGTATACATATGTACTGTACATACGCACACATACATAAAGAGTTTTATACTTTAGCTGCCAAGAGAATCCAGATTCTGTATATAAAAATATGTACAAACATGTTTTTAATATATAATTGTACAGCTCTTGTGACAGCAGAAGTTATGCACATTTTAATGTACTGTATCAGTAGCAACCTGAACACAAATACAGTATATATAGGTTCAACTTATCATAACAAATTTCCCCTCTAAATATGGATGCTAAGTTTCTAAATATATCTTTAATGGAAGACTGGAATGCTTGTGGCCCTATCCCTAATTAATATGCTGGAAAGACTGTCCAATAAGAATCCTTTTAACTCTTTTTCCCTGGCTGACCCTTGAGTCAGAAAATAAAGGGATTAATCAAAATCCCTTTGCACTGGCCTGCTCTCTGCTGCTGCTTAAATTAGAATAATTACTATAAGTAAGATTTCTCTTTGTATGATTAAGGGACTGTTGCCCTGAATCATGTCAGGCATGTTGTGCTGATCCTCTGTGTCAGCCCCTTTATGCTTTTTAGCTATTTCAAAATAAAGTTACCTTTTTTATGGAGTGCGGCTTAGTTGGGCTTTTTTTCTATCCATATGAGTATTGTCAGAATTACAGCTTATGGTAAGGTATTCATTTTCATTTAATTTTTTAATTAGAGAATGATGCAACAATATATACTGTATATACAGTGTGTGTGTATATATATATATATATATATATATATATATATATATAAAACAGAAAAAACAAAACCTCTGTTTTGTCATTAACATTGGTATAATTCTCATTTTTCATATTTTTCTTAAGATAATTATAAAGCATTTGTCATGAATAATTCTGTATAACAATCTCTGTACATTTTCTGGGTTGTATTTTTTTTTTAAATAAAATAAACATTTTTAACTCCTTATGTATATTTGTGTATTTAATTTCTTCTTCGTTTGTGTGTGGGGGAGGGGGGATTTAGATTGGTGGAAGGGAAGGGTGTTTTTCTTTTTGGATGGGTTGTGTAGGGGGAAAATTTTTGGAGGGTGGTTGGTTTGTGGGGTATTAGTCAGGGTCTAAGATACAATTATTGTGTATAGTGATTCCCTACAGACCATCATATAATTATGTCTGTTGGTTTTATGGGTTTAGTTAGATATATGTTCCATTGGTACCATAGGCATTCTTCTTTGTAGACCATCAGCCTAATTCACCATTGTGCGAAGTGAGCTGCGAAGACTTCGGCTCTCTTCGCAAATGGTATTATGTGCCCGCTGATGTATTGCACGCGGACATCAGCGAGCGCATTAAAGGGATTCCCGTCCCGGCAAAGAGACTCGAGTGCTCTCGCCGAGACTGAAATTCCATTAATGCGCTCGCTGATGTCTGCGTACAGGACATCAGCGAGCGCATAACACCATGTGCGAAGTGAGCCGAAGGCTTCGCAGCTCACTTCGCACAATGGTGAACTAGGCTGCATATCTTGTGTGTGCTTTTATAAGTAATAGTGCTTTACTGTATTTTACTTTGGAGATCAAATGTTGGATCTCTGGTAGGTCTACTTTTTTGCACTTGGTTGCTATGAGTGTTTTGGCTGCAGTGAGTATGTGTGTTGCTAACTTTTGTTCTGATTTTTTTTTGTGTGTGTGTGTGTAATTCAGGTATTTTGAGCCCTAGAAGAAAGGTTGGTGGGTCTAATTGAATTTGGGTTTGAAATATTTCCTTTAGTAAGTTTAGGACATTTTTCCAGAATCTTTCTACTGTTGTGCAGGTCCACCATATATGAAATAAAGTGCCTGTTTGTGTACAACCTCTAAAGCATGGAGACAGTGATGGGCTGTTATAGATTTGCTGCTATTCTTTGTGGGGTTAAATACTATCTGTATATCACTTTATATGCTTTTTCTTTAATGATTGCACAGATGAATGACTTATTTGCTTTTTTGCTAAATTTTTAACCATGTCTCTTGGGATTTCTTTCTCCAGGTCTTCGCCCCAGTCAGTTGTGTATTTGTGTTGGTTGTGTTGTGGTAATTTTGGAGAGTGCTGCATAGATGTGGGAAATTAATTTTTGGTTTGGTGATGTTTTGAAGCATATTTTCTCAAAGAACGTGGGATCTGATGTGTGAAGGTATTGATAAAAAATTCTTGTAGGTATGTTATATTGGGTTTGGAGGCTTTTGAAGGTTTGAAATTTTTTATTTTGTCTGAATTTAGATTTGTGAGACAATGTTCATAAGCCTATAAACACATCTTGTTTTATGCTGGTAGGTAGAAATAGAAATTAATTAAATCTTTGTTACACAAACTGGTAAAATAATTAAGCTATACTGTTTCTTGTTAGTGATGTGTCAGACAGTGGGGTGCGAAACACTGAAAACAATGCACTGAGGCAATATTGTACAAAAATCACAATGTTTGAAGCAGTTCCAAAGTTTTCTACATGGTCTATAGAAAAAATAAAGCAGAAGACTAGCCTGCCAACAGGGGGCAGTCATTCCAAGTAAAATCTGTAGCACAAAAGTGGTTTAAGCCGTGTTGGTCCAGTTAAATAGTAAGAAAGATGAGTACTGTAGCATTATATGATATTTTATTTGGACTAACAGTTCATTGTTGTCAGGATAACTTTGGATTTGCAGGGCACCAAGGCACAGAATCAAAGGGATCTCCAGTCTTTACCTTTAATTCCCGCAAGGGGGTATGGCCTTTGCCACAAGGGGATCCCCAGGTTGCTACCCATGGGGGAGCCACCCACTGGAGGTGCTGAAGTGGTGGTGGAGGATTAGGAGGGAACTTCCGAGAGGAGGATCACCAAAACCAGGTACACAAGGAGAAAGAGACCAAAGCTGTAGACAGGCAGACTTAGCAGAAAACTCTTCAGGGAG
Organism: Pipa parva; assembly: GCA_019650415.1. Taxonomy (NCBI): domain Eukaryota; kingdom Metazoa; phylum Chordata; class Amphibia; order Anura; family Pipidae; genus Pipa; species Pipa parva. The sequence continues at coordinate 5,223 of WMED01001422.1, forward strand.
AACAGGAAAAACAGGTGATGCAGGAATGTCACAGGACTGAATACAAGACCTATAATCAGGAAATGAGACAGCCAGCCTGCAGAAAATATATACCCAGAGTCCAATGGAGAATGGCTAGAAAACAGCTTCCAGATTGGAGTAAATGAAGGCACTTATTCAAATCACCTGTGCAAGGTGGGAAAACAGAATCTAGCAGGGCTGAGATTAGGCACTAGTAAACCAGCGAGGCATGAAACTTCAGGTGGCTCTGTAGCAAGAATGTAAGATCACCACCTGTGGATGGGCTGTCCAGGGTCCACATCCCAGGAATGGAGCATCTGCTGTGTTACAATTGTATAAGAAAAGTTTTCGAGAGATATTCCCTCTTCATCAGGTCAGAGGAGTGCTAAAGGATACACAGTTTGTAACAAATTTAAAGTCTGTGAGGCAATGAGATACTAAATAGACAGCCAATATTGCAATTGTTAAAGTAATAAAATCACAGTGGATAGAGAGCAGAGGAGGAAAAAGACAATCTAGTGGGGAGTGGGCACAGTGTCACTCCTGATTGAGGGGGGGAATGGGGGGAGGAAGAAAAACAATTAATAGAAAAATTCAAATTTGTTCTTACTGACAAGAAAACCATGTCACAGTTCTTTGAGTAAAAAAAGTGATAATTTTAAGTTCAAGGGGTTATTAACTAAGGTGTGAATTCTCATAGCAAATCCGCGACAATTTCCCCATTGTAAATTCACGACAATTCTATAAAGTTAAGATTTCTACAGTTTTCCCCATAATAAAGTCACGACTGCGACAATATTCTCATTATAAAGACGCAACTGCAACAGTAGCAGCCTATTGCGACTGTCTTTATCTGGCGAATTCGCACCTATACGCAACGATTTGGAGTTTAGTGAATAAATCCCTCAAATGTTTTTCTTTCTTGTGTGATAGTAAAATGTCTTTTCAATATTCTTATTTCCATGTTTAGGATATTGTGTTCAGCCTGTGAAAAGGAAAAGAGATCTCCCTCTTTGTGATGTTGTATAGTGAATCTGTGCATATTAATTCTCTTCTGCAGCTTTTGGCATTGCTGCACTTATTGCATTCTATTAGATACACCACATTGCTGCACTTATTGCATTCTATTAGATACACCACATTTCTGGATGGGCAATTGTACGATCCTGTGATGTGGAAGTTTCCTCTTTTGAGTCACCACTTGAAACTGTTAATGTTATTACAGAGTTTGCAGTGTGATGCCCCACATGGTTTAGTTCCTGTGTTATTGTCCTTATAATCCATATGGAGTTTCCATCTTATTAACTTTTGTCTGAGGTTGGGTGGTAGTCCAAATGCCAGGATTGGAGGTTCAGGAAAGATTTATTTTAGGTACAGTACTCATCTTTCTTCCTAAGTAAAATCTGTGAAAGAGTAAAAATTGTATGAACCACCAGGCTTGCCTAACACAAGCTCCAGATGAAGGTACATTAGTCTTGCATGTGACCAGGGATAACTGCCAATCAAACAGAATAATTTAGACTATATTCTTCATTTAGACCTCTGCAACTTTCATATTAAATTTCATATGAAAAACTGGTTTCAGTGACCCTTGATAATGTATATGCTTGTCATGATAATCAAAGAAAACTTAATAGATGGATGCCGTCTATAGGGATTATTCATGAAAGGTTGAATAGTCACATAAAGGTGTGAATTCCCATTTATTCACCACTTCTCTATATTCTGGTATTCAGCAAATTGCTATATGGCAAATTTGAGACTACTTTGACAGCTTACGACAGTCGCAGACTTACAGAGCTTTTCACACCACTTTACATACACATGCACAGGTAATTCAATTATTCATCCAACTCTGAAATATTTCACAGTAGCAAATTTGAAAAGGCCTATTGTGTTGCATTTGACAGTTTTACTTTGTGAGATTGAAGTTGCAAATTAGGCAGAGCTCCTGTTGTCCAAATGACTTTGCTACACTACATAAGAGATGGCTACTGACACTGTTGCATCTTCTCTATGAGGATCAGTTGTTTAGTGGAAAAAGGATGATTCACTTCTGCAGTCGAATTCCCACTTTAAGCTCCATGAGAGGAGGTCAAACAACAGGTTTTCAGACACTGTCCAAAGACAAAATGTATAATCCACATAGTGCCATAGTGTATCACTTGTACTGGGAATGCGACAAACTAGGCTTCTCTTCAAAATAATACACGAAGAGTCATGTGGTATGAAAGTAAACAGAAAGTCCTTTACCTCATGTGAATAAAACAGCACAGATTGCACGTGATCAATGCCAATGTCTTGTAATACATTCAGAGAAATGTAGAATGTTAACTAAATCATCAAGAGAGGATACAATAGACTGCAACACAGAGTCCACCTATAAATTGTAAGTGGGTTAACCTGGGGGTTAGCTCTCCTACAGCAGTGTGCAAACTTTCTTGTGGGAGTTAAAAGAACACCCCAAAAATAAAAAAAATCACGTTTGGATTGTCACAGTAGCTATTCAAATACAATTCAAATGTATGGGTTTAAATTAGAAGAATATTGGTTGACAGTCCACTCTGATGAATACACACTAGTCCAGATTAACATATCCACTCTGATGAATGGGCACCAGTCTAGATTAACATATCCACTCTGTAGAATAGGCACTAGTCTAGATTAACATATCCACTCTGATGAATACGCACTAGTCCAGATTAACATACCCACTCTGAATAGGCACTAGTCCAGATTAACATACCCACTCTGATGAATACGCACTAGTCCAGATTAACATATTCACTCTGATGAATAGGCACCAGTCCAGATTAACATATCCACTCTGATGAATACGCACTAGTCCAGATTAACATATCCACTCTGATGAATACACACCAGTCCAGATTAACATACCCACTCTGATGAATACGCACTAGTCCAGATTAACATATCCACTCTGTAGAATACGCACTAGTCCAGATTAACATACCCACTCTGATGAATACGCACTAGTCCAGATTAACATACCCACTCTGATGAATACGCACTAATCCAGATTAACATATTCACTCTGATGAATATGCACTAGTCCAGATTAACATATTCACTCTGTAGAATAGGCACCAGTTCAGATTAACATACCCACTCTGATGAATAGGCACCAGTCTAGATTAACATATTCACTCTGATGAATAAGCACCAGTCTAGATTAACATATCCACTCTGATGAATGGGCACTAGATAAGATTAAGATATCCACTCTGATGAATACACACTAGTCCAGATTAACATACCCACTCTGTAGAATACACACTAGTCCAGATTAACATACCCACTCTGATGAATAGGCACCAGTCCAGATTAACATACCCACTCTGTAGAATAGGCACCAGTCCAGATTAACATATCCACTCTGTATAATCAGTTATCAGTCCAGTTTACCAGATACACTTTACAGAGAAGGTAACAGTCCAGTTTACATAATAGTCACTAGTTCAGTTTAACATTTCTACTCTACACAGTACTTACCAGACCAGATTAATATATCCATTGTAACATCAAACCTGTAAATGGATTGCATTCTTCTATGATTCCATATATTATTCAGTAGTATCTTTTCAGGATCACTCAATTTTTTTGTATTCTATATTAACTGCTCTATGGAGGAAGATCACTGAAGCATTGAACAGGGTGTCAGTAAATGTGTATTGCAGATTCCAGAACACTTTACTCTTTCTATTAAACATCAAGTAATGAGTAGGCTGTTAGAGTAGGATAGGGACATATAATTGTCACAAAAATTACTGCAATAGCAGGAGGTTAATATGATCGTCCAAATAAAGGGAAAAACCCTGATTCTCTGAAGTGCACAGTATCATGATGAAACAGTAAAAACTTCACAAGAATGATTCTACAATCAATGAATACATTCAAACCATACAAGAAAAACTTCTATTTTATTTAAAAAGAGTACTGGATTATTTTGTCCTGATGAGAAATCTTTCAGAACAAGTGAATAGGGCTAAACGCAGAAGCTGTCTTCCCTATAGCTTGCAGGATATCTAAAGAAAAACAAAGCAAAGAGTGGATGGGGAATGTCTGTCTGTCATAGGCCAAATACATACTGAAAGGCTGCTTACAAGATGAAAAAGTATCATTAAAGCTGCCAAGTACAGAGTTTAATGCTAGCAGAACCAAACAGCTTGGCAAACCAGGGTTGTTCAGTCGCTGACAACTGCCCACCCAGCCAGTCCAAGGGCTCCAGTAAATTATTTGCAATATACATTATTTACAAAGGAAACTAACAGAAGGGCAATCAACAGATGTTAATCATCCTATACAGTACAGAGTAAGCTGAACTGTTGTCTCTTTACAAGCCATAATGTGATCATCATTATTTTATAGAATTCATGTTTTTTTTTAGATTTTTTTCTATTCATTGGCAGATTATGATGTACTTATTTAAAATGAATAAATGTTACTTAACACAAGTTTAGTGTACCCACTGTCTAACTTTCTCTATCATTGATTACAAACTGGTCCTCTACCCTACTGAGATTGATGGCACAACTAGTAAGAAAAGGATTATACTCAACAAAATAAAAAATGTTTTTTTTTTAATTGAATTAACATTACCCAATAATTTGGCAGAAAATGTAAAGTGACTCAGGCAACTGAATCATCAGTACTCCTCTTGAGGATTATGGTTATTTGTTTGATTTGGAACAAAACTGATTTACAACAGGGAATGAAGTATTTCTTCAAAGGCTTAGTGGCTTGAGATAGTAGTCATTTATGTTGCATAAAGGACCAGAGTGACAACAAAAAAATAAAATTTCCTCTTTGGATTGGCATGTGAGTGACTTAAATACAACACCTATAAAAATTATTTCTTTTTTTCGTTGCTGAATTTGATTGCTTTCATCTTTGCCGATAGCCACGTTGTATGTGTTTGTTAAACAGACCCATTATTTTCTATGGTGCTTTAGATAATATATATTCAGGTAGTGCCCCTGAGAGTCTTATTTTTAAAGCAAAATACCTTAATATCATACTTTCTAGACACATTTTCTTGACCACAGATTGAATATATGTAGTAACTATAAATACATTTGAGGCATTTTCATTGTCAGTGTTACTGCACTTATTATATGTGATAGCCACAAGTATATTTGTTTACTGTGTATTCACATTTCTGATCTAAAACATATTGTTAAACTCTTATAAGTAACATTACATTACATTTTATTTCAAAATCCAGCAGCAGAGTGGCGCTGCATGCCTTTACATACATTTTGCAATTCCAGATACAATGTACCTTTAAGGACAAGTATTTGGACAGATAACGCAGTAACAGGAATAAATGATGTGAAAGAGTTTTTTTTTTTCCTCTCACAAACTTCGATCAAAAGAACCAACCATAAAGCAATATAGCTCAACATTGTTCATCGTGCTCTGCAGAATGATCTTAAAACTTTTTTCAAATCTCTATTTCCAGTTGTGTCATTTTAATACTGTATTTTCTAATAGAATATAGGACATTTTGGCTCGATAAATTGATGTCATTGGCTTAAAACCTTTATCTCTTTGTTAATTCATGTCTCTCTACTGACATTCATCTTCCATTTTTTATTAATAGGTCACATTGAATTATAGAATTTTCAATGAAACATTATGCATGAACTTTTTTTTTTACTGTAAAGTGTATGGAATCTATTGTGATCATACAAAATGGACAATCCACATCATTGCGGTCATTCTACCTTTTTTTTTTTTTTTTAGCTTTGTACTCCATACAAAGGAAGATCTAATCATGTCCCAGTAGAAAGACCATCTTTCCCTCTTTTGTGCAACCTTACCAAAGTGGATAAGAGGTATGGTAATGATATCTCAGATATTCTGTATTATTGCCAGGCCCGGAAGCTGCTTTAGAACTTTCACCATTATCCGTCCTGTGTTTTTGTCTTTCTTCTTTAGAGAAGAGAAGTTTCATTTATCATGATTTTCCCCAACACTTTAATGATACCTTCTTAAGAATTGAGTCAAATATTCTCTCTCAAGTCTTTTATATTTTCTTTAATATATAAGCTGTGCAACATATCAAGAGCATAGGCTACCTATATCCAAGGCATATTTTACTTTTAAAATCAGAGAACAGCCCCAAAGAAATATAAGGAGCCCATATGACCATATGCCCTTGAGGAGAACCTTGCTTTTAAATACTGACATGCTGAGGTTTTTTTGCAGTTTGGTGAATCTTTCTTTATTCTTCAAATATGTCGGAACGGGGCCAAGAGGGTGTCAGAAAAGATATAGCAACACACTGAACAGATTTTGGAATAATAGCTTTCACTTAAAAACACCTCCATCTCTGTTCTTTTCTTGTTTCCGTTGACATTTAAACATAGAAAACAGTTCAAAATATCTGGATTGACAGTAACTTCATTGTAAAGTTGGCCAAGACCTTCTTAAACACCAACTTCAGCAACATAATGATATGAGCTGTACCTTAACGTTTCCTTTGCTTTATCCATCGGTTTCTTTATCCAGTCACAGATTTTGAAGAAAAAAAAAATATTTCATTTATTTTGTTGTGATCATTTCTTTCTGAAGTCCAAACATATTGCACAGTATTGTAAAATGTAAGGCAATGAACAATATCACAAGAGCAGCCTCACAAAAAAAAAGAGATATGATCCTTTCACTTAAAAGTTATACACATGGGAAAACCATGAAAAAGTTTTCTGGTTCCATTTACTCTTCGTGCTTTCATTTACTTTATATTTCCATGTATTATATATATATATATAATGTAATTTTTAAAGATGGAGTGTCCCCTTTGCAGAGAAAGAAAAAGATGCTTTGTACTTAATAACAATTTACGCTTGCAATTTCTATTCTTGAAGTTGAATATTCTTGAAGTCTTGATTTATATTTAGTAACCTAGTTTTGTTGGTTTGAAAAAAAGACACATGTCCTTCGAGTCCAATCCTTTCATTCCTAGTTATATTTAAATCAGTGGAAGATAAACCCCATCACCCAGAAGCTGCTGCCACTTTCCTTAAAAGATTTTTTAAAAATTTGTCCTCCAGGACTCAAACCAGCAAAAATGGTAACTTTTTATGTTAGGGCTTCTCAAGTGTGTTATCCAACTCTCTTGAAATGATAGACTATCTCTTAGGACAACCTCGATGGGGAATGCACTCTGCACCTTTAATGACCTTGATTTAAGGTCCGTTTGTAGTTAGTACATCCTCTTTTTAAGTTCAAAGGATTTCCAATATGAGAAGATAACATAATGAATAGGTCCACTAATTGTTTTGCCCCTTGAGATAATAAAATTACATCCCCTTTAAGCATCCCTTTTACAATATAAACAAACCTTGTATAAAAAGGGTATCTTCATAATTACATTTCTTCTATCCTTTTATTCATTTATTTTCCCTTTTTTGAAAAATGACCAGTTTTACAATGTCTTATTGTACCTCACTTTGGACTATGGTGAATTCCTCCCTAAATATTCCTACATTTTTCATTTTCTCTTTCACTTCTAATGAGTTTTTTGTTTTAATTAACCATCCTGCAGATGATACCTTTTCTTCAGATAAGATTTCACTTGTCCCCTGTTAATTTTCTCCAGACAAACTCACCACTATGTGAAATGAACTAGAACGAAAACATCAAAGCATCAGCTAATTATATTTTCTAATAATTCTATCTCCATTCCCGTCTTTGTTGTTTAGATGTGCTTACATAGTATTACATAGTATAAAGTAGCTGAACATGACAATGTCATCGTAAAAATCGGACTCCTTTTTCATCTTCTTTAAATAACAACAGTTACTAATACTTTATTTCCCACCCCATTGCAGAGATTACTCATTCATCAGTCATAAAGACTATGAGGGTTATTGGCTAAAGTCCGAATTGTTGCGTAAAGGTATGAATTTGCCAGCTAAAGACGGTCGCAATAGACTGCTACTGCCGCAGTCGCGTCTTTATAATTAGAATATTGTCACGGATGCGACTTTACTATGGAAATATTGTCACAGCTGCAACTTTAAAAATTGTTGCAGTTGGGACTTTACAATGGGAAAATTGTCGTGGTTGACAATGATGGGAATCCGTTGTTTGAGAATTTGACTGTCGAATTCTCACTTTATAAACGGCTCTGTGGATTAAATGAAACCACCAATATGCAAAGCACAGCTAAAACAGAAAAACGTTAAACTCCAATTACTATGAAGCAACACCAGTGCTTTTTTTGCGGTGGTACGCGCCGGTACGGCGTACCGGAAAATCTGATGACTTATCAGGTCATTCAGACAGACAGTGGCTGTCTGTGTTAGTGTTGCATTAGGAGCAGTACCGGCAAATATTTTTATACAAAAAAAGCACTGAGCAACACAATTTGTTAATTATTAAAAGAATATACTTTATTACAGCAAAGTTTACAGGACATTTAGGCATTTTTATTTTTTTGGTGTTACTGTCCTTTTTAAACACAGGCAGTCTTGTTTATCTACACTTAAAGGGCTCAGCTCAGTTTAAGATACCCCCAAATACCTCAAGCAATCCTTGCTGCCTAAGATGTATTAATTATTAGTCCAGGTAAGGCATGGGATTATTAACTGCCCCTTGCAGGTAACAGCCTTTAGACAAAACAATATAAGCATTAAGCAATACAAACTAAAAATGGCAACTGTTATTGCTTTAAAATGGCATAAGAAATACTAAGTTTCAGTCCAACCACCTAACCTTTTTTGTGGATTATTCTAAAGTTTGCAAGTTGATATCTGATTCTGAAACATTTAAACATTTGCTATTAAAACATTATTCTAGCTACGATGAAACAATGACGAATAACAGTTGAAAGGTTGGACATTCTTTCACTAAGCCAGGGGTCAACAAACGTTACTATCAAAAGAGCCATTTTTTCCCCCCTCTTCCACTAAAGATAAGTAATCTGGAGCCGCAAAATATAACAGCTGATTAACTTTTATAAGTTTTATTTATTTATTTATTTTACTTGTTACAACATTAGAATACAACAAACTGAAGAAAATAATAACAAAAATAAACTGATATATAAATCAAAATTACATTGATAAATAACCATTATTATTTTTTTTTTCATTTGTCAATCCAGACAGAACAAGGAGGCACAACAAGGAGGCTGAAGAGCCACATGTGGCTCCAGAGCCGTGGTTTGCCTACCCCTGCACTAAGCTAATAAAGGGGTAACAATCACATGCTAGACTTGGGGGCTCATGAACAGTGCCCTTTTTGGAGCCTTTAACAAGCAGCTATATTCATAGGCCTTTGCGATATGAATAATATTCCTTTAGATTCCAAAATGCATCAATTCCATTGAGAAAGTAATGAATTCTCCCACACATAAGTACACAAACACAGAAGTAGTTATTCACATGAGTTTCTAAGATAAAGTTATTTACATTCACTTCTAAACAGTGGGGAAAAACTCCTCACAAAATTATCATGGAAGAGCATAGCCAAAAATAACACGCTATATAGCATCAGCACTGCTTGTCTTCAGAATGCCAGCAAATTATGACCTCATTCAACCTCCTACACATAGAGACAGGAAAAATAAGAAACAGTTTTAACATTTTCTATAAGCAGTGCCTCCTTCCTTAATTTGACATTTATATGGCAAGATTAAAAACAGATGAACACACTGTAAGTAGGGAAACTGTCAGTGTTATCAGGGATATGTCAGACTAATGCAGTAATGTAATTAGTTTGCCTTAACGTTTTGTTTTTGTTTTTTTTTCCTTTTAAGAAAGTGTAAATCATTTTCCTTGCAGGAAACCAAGTGAGAGAAAAAATAAATATTTTTATCAAATTATCTTTATTCTTTGCATGCTAGCACAATATGTCCATGTCATGTAGAGCTGCCAGACTATGGTTAGCATTCAAGGTGTAGAAAGATTAACTGAATTTGTCATGGTTACAACCAGAGGCAAGTGTGGACTTCTTATTGTAGTGGAGTAAGGGAACTAAAGGCCAACAAAGATTTTAAATTTAAATGAAATTTAGAAACTGTTAGGCCACTGCTCCCCTCCCCAATATATTTTTTTTCCTCCTTAGTTAACATTAATATAATCTGTGTACATTAGAGCTTTCAGTCTTCTCTTCAGTGGTTTGTTTTTAAAAGCAGAAACATTTTAAATTTGATTATTGAGAAAGTATTTTATTGTTGGCTTAAGTAAAATTATAAAGTATAGATGGAGGGGAGGATGCTTAGGCCTGTTAGAAGAAGATTATAGTAATCCAGATGGGAAATAATGACAGCAAAGGCAAGTGTTTGATGATTAATGATTGATTAAGGGATGCACTAAAAGCTGCTAAGGTGAAGGCCACGTGTTTTGGAGAGGTCCGTTTAAAGTAAACAATGAAATGAGAATCCAGAGTGTGCTTCCAAGACAAGCCTGTGGCATGTGGTTGAATACTATGTTGTTAAGGGTGAGGGAGATGTCAGGGCAGAAATAAAAGGAAACTGGGGTAGAAGGAGGGAGAAGGAGGCAAGATTATGGGGGTAATTCAGCAAGGTGCGAACACATCTTGCGATGCTTCGATTCACTTTGCAAAAATGGTTACGCGCTGGCTTCTCTCCTACACATGCACATCAGTGTGAGGACTCGCCACTCCAGCTTCACATGTTCGGCATAGGTCAGTATTTTCTGTGAACAGTGAATTAAATTGTATCAAAGTGTGCAACATTACACTGACTGCATTTTTATTTATTCATAGCAACTGTGGAAATAATTTGAGCATTCATCATGTGTTGAAGTGACGTCTACTAACATGAATATATGGATTTTACTTTGTCAAAAGAAAGTAACAAATTCTTCAGCTTAAGGCAGGATTACTGTTACTATAATGCCAACAGCGCAGCCAAAAGGCAGTGCACTCTTTTTCATTTATGAAAGCAATTATTTTGTACTGTATGCTGCTGTTGTTGAACTTGTGTTTGTGTGCAGAAGCAATTCTATATGAAAGTAAAATATACACAAGATTATAAGAATTTCAAAAGTTCTGATATGTGAGATGCAAACTTCTTCTTCGTTTTGTCCGTATAAGAGTGAACCATATAAAAACCCTAAAGGCACCTGTAATAATTCCTCTTCTACAGTATTAATCCTGCACAGGTTACTCCTATAGGCACCTGTAATAATTCCTCCTGTATAGAATTCCACCTGCACATGTTACTCCTATCGACACATGTAATAATTCTTCTATGATAAAATTAAGCCTGCACATGTTACTCCTACAAGCATCTGTAATAATTCCTCTTCTACAGAATTAATCCTGCACATGTTACTCCTACAAGCATCTGTAATAATTCCTCTTCTACAGAATTAATCCTGCACATGTTACTCCTATAGGCACCTGTAATAATTCCTCCTCTATAGAATTCCGCCTGCACATGTTACTCCTATAGACACATGTAATAATTCTTCTTTGATAAAATTAAACCTGGATATGTTACTCCTACAGGCACCTGTAATAATTCCTCATCTATAGAATTCAGCCTGCTTATGTTACTCCTACAGGGACCTGTAATAATTATGTTCTAATCTTCAGAATTTAGCCTGTACATTACTCCTTACTCCCTTATTCATACCTTTCCTATAATAAGCACCTGCTAATGTGAGCAAAGCAGAAAAAAAGGTAATCTCTGTAATAAACTCATTGCTATTACACTGTAGCAATTTCTTTGTGCCAGTTTAATGTCTCTTTACAAGTACAAAGTTCTTAATTTTGAATACTTTGCTTGCTGGGCTTGGGGCAGAAATCAATGGCTCACGCAGTGCCTTGCAGTACTCGCATACACAAGAATCAGCTTTATGATCTGAATTTCATTAGGAAATGATTAGTACCTTTCCAGAATACACAGGAAGCTGTGATACTGGCAAGGTTGTAAAGCTATTCTATAAACCAGGTCACAGTATCATGCAGATTCTGAAACTTAAAGAGGTTGCATGTTTTTTATAGAATAAAAGAGACTTTCTTATTAATATAAGGCTAATTGTCCTGACATCAAAGTATAAGAAGCTGTAGTTTTCCTTTTAAATCTGTATTTTTATAAGAATATGGCAAATTAAAAGAATACTAAAGGCTGAGGTTTGGCAGAAGCCTGAATGCTAGCCAACCTGTCAGTTTTTTAATTAGCATGAAAGCACATGTTTGTACCTTTTAACAATATCCAATCTTCTGGGTACAGGTCAATACTGTGTTTATGCAGCTATTCTGTTCCCCTGTCAAGATCTATGAGAGGCTTCCCCATTTGTAGTTCGGATTGGTGCCCAGGGCTCACCAGGGGCTTAAAGACTCAGTGGCTGAGACTACCAATTAAAGACTGAATGCTGGTATAAGGTAAAAATCAATTGTATTCTAAATTTAATATTGACATTACCAGTTAGCCTAAGCCTTCAGTGTCTCTTTAAAAGCCAGGTAATTAATCTATATTTAGAATAAGGATCAAACTTGCAATGATTTTTAGGAATGGGCATTATGAGAGTCTTCAGTTTGCAAGGATGTATCACACTTTGTTTTCTTTTGTTACTGAATTCTGTACCAGTTCAACCACAGTTAAGTTACTCTGTAACTTACTTAAAGTTACAGTTATGTCACTCTGGAGCAATAGGTCATAAGATTAACTTTAGTTCTCTTTGTTCCTTGTATTTGGAGTTCTGATATATATATATATATATATATATATATATATATATATATATATATATATATATATATATATATATATATATACTGTATATATATCTTATATAGAAGGCAAAGGTCATAAGGGTCTTCACTGAGGACCCCTGCACTGTACTCTCCTTAATAAATAACCCTGTTTTGGGAGAGGTAGGAAATAAACTACTACTATCTGGCATTTTCCTACTAGCTAGCATATTGAGCATGCTCCTTTTGTCTAAAAAAATTATATTTGGCTGATGCATCAAGAACAATTTATAGAGCTGAAACTACTAAAAACACAATATGTTCTCACTGTTCACCTCAGCCTCTAACGAATTGCATTTTTGACATACCTAGTTGGGCCAAACAATCTGTAATGATTCTAAATCATTGTTAATTAACCAGTTGTGAGCCTGATATAAAGATCAAATTTCTTTTGATCAAGACCATTCATTTTTTTGCAAATTGATTTGGGCATCTTCCTGCCTTGGCATGGTCTAACCCAGTGGTCGGAAAGTGCAGCTCGAGAGCCACTTGCGGCTCTTTAGCCACCTTGTTGTGGCTCGGCGTGCACTGCCAAAGCCACGCCAAAGCCCTGCCCACAACAGACGACGGCTCTTCTGATTGGCTGTCGGTGGTCATGTGATTGGGAGAGGGCACGCCTCTCTCCTTCAGCAGCTCACAAGATAGTTGTCGCCGCTGGAGGAGGGAGTGAAATGGCTCCCTCCTCAAACAACTTTGCCGACCCCTGGGCTAACCGATTGTCTTGTAGTTCAATATGAATGATTAAGGCTTTCAAAAAGGGGGTGTTTCAGCACTCCAAAAACAAAAATATATTGTTTACAACCTTCCCAGGAACACCATAAATGTAGTGTGGTTTATTAAAATTACTGAAAAACAGCACTTAAAGTCTACCTGTCACCTCAAAACTCTAATACTAATATAGGTTCAACTAATTAAATAAACTTTGTTTTAAATATATGTATTGAAAAAAATGTACCTTTATACAGTTTCTCTCTCTGTCATCTTCCCTGTCAGCCTGACTTTTCTTTCCTGAGTTGGGTTGGGCGAGGCTAAATGATGGGGCTCACAGGGAAGATGACAGAGAGAAATACTGTATAAAAAGTACATTTTAAAAAAAATACATATATATTTACAAAAACATTTATTTCATTAGTACAACATAAATTAGTACAGTGGCACCTCGGTTTTCAAACGACTTGGATTTCAAACAAATTGGTTTTCAACCATTAAATTCGAGAAAATTTTGTCTTGGGATCTGAACAAATATTTGGAACTCAAACACCCGAGATGAGCAGAATGGCATTCGCAGCATCAATACAAGTCAATCTGCGATTGGATTTCTTATGGGATAAATTGTTTTGGTTCTCAACCAAATTTGGTTCTCAACCGCACTTCCAGAACGAATTGTGGTTGAGAACCAAGGTATCACTGTATTAGTTTTTAGGTGACAGGTGCACTTTAACATAAGGTAATAAATGATTTTTCTCTGTATTCCCTATATGGACAGCGCTGTTGATGTCTGAGGAGTTTGGTAAGAAAGGGTGTGGGAGAAATATGTCACAGCTGAATTAAACCTGAATTTGTTAAAATTGCACAGGCATTATTGCTTATATAATGCATGATTGCTTGGAATGCTAAATAGATAGAGATGTTATAATATGGAGTTAAGCTCAGATTGTAGTGGCCCTAGGGACCCCTTAGTAACTCCTCTCTCCCCTAGAACCAAGTGTTGAGGAAAGGAGTGTTGTCCAGCTCACTAATAGCAAGAGCCACAGATTTTTCTTCACCCTGGGTCTCTAATCCTTTGGACATTATCTGAGCATGGTTCTGAAATTCTCTAGAACATCCTGTCATTCCTTATACCCGTATATACTAAGGTAACTGACCTAATGTTTATAAACCTAGTGATTTATGAGACTTCTAAACCCAAACTGAGAAAGAAAACCATCAAAATGCATCTTTTCTGTCTTGCTAAGGTTACAACACATAATTAATTAGATATTCAAATCTTTCTTGGTGTTTTAAATATATAGATGGTAATAGGCAACCATTATTTAAAGTGTACCTGATATCTCAAAACTCGACTACTAAATTAGGTTCTACTAATGAAATAAATGTTTTTTTAAATATATGTATTTAAAAAAATGTTCCTTTACTGTATATAGCGTTTGTTATTGTCATTTTCCCTATCAGCCCGACTTTTCTTTCTCAATTTGTGTTGGGCGGGGCTAAAATGATAACTGACATTATAGCTCCTCTAATCAGATCCCTTAAATCATATTCTAGCAGTGAACTGATTGGAAGAGCTATAATGTCAATCATCATATAGCCCTACCCAACCCAACTCGAGAAAGAAAAATCGGGCTGACGGAGAATGACAGTGAGAAACATTATATAAAGGTACAGTTTTTTAAAAATACATATATTTAATAAAACGTTTATTTCATTAGTAGGACCTAATTTAGTATTTGAGGTTTGAGGCGACAGGTCCTTTTTAAAAAAAAAAACAAATACTTTTTAATAGTCACCATCACAAAAGCTTGATCATTTTATAAACCAGGTTTTGTTCTGAAATACTGAACATTTATTTTTTTTAAATTCACATAATTGCATCATAGTCCTACTTGCATGTGTTTGCGTTACATTGACCATATGTCCTTTTCTCTTTATTGAATTTTTTACTGAACACAGTGTAGGAGTGGTTGTATGTAACTAGGTAACAAGCCTTGAAAACAAGTGTTACTGAGTACAAATTGGATAAGTATATAGCAGGTTTGTGCACTGGCACAAAGCTAATTTAACTTAACATGGTCTTATTTTTCGTCTTCATTAGGCATTTCAGCTAGATTTCTTCAAGCCAATTAGGAATGCGTGTTAGGCTTTTTTTAGAGTTTCAAACAAAACAATGACATTTATGAAGGGCCAAGATATAAATGTGAACCTTGGCCTTGACATTTTTTACATTGAAGGTCACATAAAGACACAGGAACCATTACATTGCCATAACCCATATATGCAGAATTCTATTAAATTTTATACCTTTTCTGAACATTAATATGGCTGTACATAAAGTTCTATCTCTCTTTGTTCCAAGTTTAACCCCTTGATGCATTGTAAGAGGTCATGAAAATTTCATGATTCTATTGAACGTTAATCAGATGATAAGTGTATCAATTTTTTTTCTATATTTCTGAAGCTTGATTCATGCTTAGCAACTAGTTATGATGACGATGGTTTTTAATGACCAAT
This sequence comes from Pipa parva, assembly GCA_019650415.1. Lineage (NCBI taxonomy): Eukaryota > Metazoa > Chordata > Amphibia > Anura > Pipidae > Pipa > Pipa parva. Next base: position 21,204 of record WMED01001422.1, read on the forward strand.
ATTTGGGATGATTAACTTTGCTGGTACTTAACTGTTTAAGCTCCTAGGACAAGATTCAAAAGGTATCTTTCTTAATACTTCAAAGTTTCAAATTGTCATGGACTGGAAAGATGTTTTTCTGTTTTTATTTGCAATTGCAAACAGCAATTTTCACTATGTTTCTCGCTCACTTGGTTCTCAGGATTGATGTGATCCGTTATATAGAAAAGTTGGGTATATATAGCAATTGCAGTTCCCTTTCCCTTATTAACTTTGTTTGGATGTCCTTTTCTTCCAAAACCTGTGCACAACAAAATAAAAATAAAATTGTTCTTATTTTAAACTCCTGAACAATTTGATTTCTGCCCTTCGGAGACAGTGCACCACCAATGGACATAATCTGACATGAGAGTGCAGCCCACATGAGAGTGCCAAACACATTTGCAATGCACACCAGTGAGAAGATGTGCTGCATCCCATCTAGCTAATGGTATCATGGTCACACAGTTATTGACTATAGGATTTATTCACCTGTCAAATTCATCTCACTACAATTTGAGTCGCATCGTCAAAATAGTCGCAAACTCACTTCTTCTTATTGATGAAGCTGTGGATAGATATGTCGAACAGGTAGGACTGCTACAGATGCAGTCACATGTGTAGTAAGGCAAAGTCAGTTGAATAGAAGTAGGATATGAATTAATGTGGAGTAATGTGAATTCCTCCAGTGAAGTGCAGTGATGTTATCCTCACCATATCCCACTAACTGTATATGTGAATAATACATCTATTTCTATGTCTTCTTGTCCCTAGTTCATGTTAAGTAGCAGACTAATTTATTTGAAGTTGCCATTGCTATTTTTGAATGAATAATCACCTTATGCCACCCCTGAGCCCTGCCATTAACCCCCCAATTTACCACTCTGATGAGAGAAGTTAAACAGGTGAATTCAAAGCATTATGCCTTGTTGAATTGGCGACTGTGACAGACTCTGATGCTTGATCAATAGTACATGTGCATACGCAAAGAAAGTGATGCGAAGTGCTCCATAAGATCGTGACTATCATAGTTGACTGAATTAGATGTATATTCACCACATTGCAGAGTTTGCTCTATAAGCAAACATGGGGAAGTGGTGATCAAATGTAAGTTCAGAGCTAAATGCAACAATTCAGTCAGTAAGGTCCTTGGAGCCTAGTAAAAACATGGACTTGTGATACAACTGAGCCAATCTTAATACTAAGAATTGATCTTTAAAAGGACCAGACCTGGGCCTATTGATGCTAGTCCTTTAATGCATCAGTCAAATCTGATGGAAAAGGGTGAACATCTGGTTTCACTACTGCTTAATGTGCAATGAAATGATGGCCTCCTGGGCAAATTACTGGGCAATGTGCAATACCTAAATGGCAAGCAGTTGAACAGTTGAGCAATGTGTGTTGAAAATAATGGGCATCTAGGTATGTTACTGCGCAGTTTACAATTATTAAGTGGGAGACAGGTGAGCTACTGAGTTATGTAAATGTTGGGTAACTGGGTGGGTTTCTGAGTAATGTGCAATATAACTGGAGGGTACCTACTGAGCAATCTGCAGAGTAGCTAAGCTACCCAGTAGGTTATGACTCCAATAACAAATCTTTGAAATTCGACTATGGTAGGAAACTACATCTGCGGTAAGTTAAACAGACTGGCTTACAGTGAAATTTACTGTAACCATAAAGCTAATGAATTTTATGTAACAAAATGTAGCAATTGTGACACAATACACCTTGTTAAATTCACTACTGCGACAGCTTGATGTATAGGCAAAGAGCTCCATATGTGTGTGACTGTCATAAGTGTCCAAACTGGTCAGTAATTCATCACATCACAGAGTTTGCTGAAAATGCGAATATGTGGTAGTGGCAAATAAACCTGAATTTAGACCTTTACACAACACATTACAAGAACAGTTGTAATTGTAAATGCTCTTTAATGTAATTCCTTTAGTGGCATCCAGTCCTGTATTTCCCCGTGAGTGTTTCCCTGCATTTTAAGTTACATGTTTCTGCATTTCACTGCAATTATCTTTCCAGTGTTTTTGTTACAAGTCCTTACACGTGACAAACAGATACAGGGGGATGATTGACTAAAATCAAAATTGTTGCATAAAGGTGTGAATTCGCTAGTTTCCAATATTTGGGTATTCAGCAAAACGCTGCGATGTTGCAAATTGACCAGCTAACGATGGTCACACACAACACAACAGACTGCTAGTGACGTGGTCGTGACTTTACTATGGAAAATCTTACGCGGTCGTGGATTTGCTATGGGAATAAGGAGTAGAGAATCAGAACGTAGCAACCCAAAGTGGCGAGAATTCACTTCGACAGTCGAATTCTCGCTTTGATGAATAACAACCACAATGTTTATATAATTTAGATTTTTGGTTTTAGAAAATCAAATATTGTTTACCACCTGTACATAACTGGGAATGCACATTTCCAGCAGGGTGTTTTTTTGCAAGTCGTTCTGCTGATTTCCATGCTGCTTGTTTTGGCTCCTTCAAGATTAATAGGAAAGCGTTTGATTTACTAGTAGAGATGCATGGATGTTGCAGCATGCTACAGACTAGACAAATACCTGCAGATGGATGGTGTAGTGTGAATATGTAACTGTGAGAGTTAGAACAATGTAAGGTACTTACTCTCATACCAAACACAGTAAAATGAACAAGCCCTTACTGTAAACTATAAGGTGTCTGACTAATGTAAACAGATGAGCCCTACATACTGTATATTTGCCTAATGTATAAAGTTTTTTAAATAAGAGGTTCTGCCATTCAGTTTAATTGACTGTTTGTGATTAAATTAAAGGCAACTGTTTATAGCCAGTGTAATTTAGCAAGGAAAACAAACAATTACCCGTATGTTTTGTTTTCTTGTCAATGCCAAATGTTTGCTTGGCGAATGGAAAACTCTAGGCATCATGACAATTTTCCTTTAGTACAACATGGTATTTAATATTGTTTAGAAGGTATGAATATATGAATAGAAAATGAAACAGAAACCTGTGACTATTTTCCTTTTTGCTAACAGCAGATCTGCCAGTGTCTGCAGTTTCATAGCACTGTATCATCTGAATTGAACAATTCTGGGCATTTCAATTTTTTTAGCATTTAGTGGCCCTTCAAAGTGGTTGCTTTCCAATTCAGAAGGACTTTCTGCTTCTGATCCAGGTAGAGGCTAGTTATGGCACCCCCTACAGGTGGGAAAGGACCGCATTACTTGCTACTTTGCAGCCCCATTAATTATCATGCAAAGCACCTCATTCTTGTGAAGACCTCACCAAATTCAGCTGAATTGCTACAATTCAGCATTTCACCTGCTTCCCAGAAGAAATTTGAAGGTGTGTGACTTGGTTATTATCAGTGTGAATTTATAGTTAGAGGAGTAGTGTTTTTCTCAGGAGTATAAACATAGAAAGAAAAGCAGACATTGAAGGTCTCATTCATAAATGGTCGCATAAAGGTCCAAACTCACATTAATTCCCATCTTCATGTATTCAACAAATTGTGTAGTGTTGTTAATTTCTGTCCAGTTCAGATGCTTATAATGGTCACAGACTTATGCAGGTCTTTGCATCACTTTCCATGTGCGCACACATAATTCTGCTATTTATCAATCATCGCAGTCTGTTAAATTTGCCAATTCGGCAAGATGTTACTGTGTTGCATTTGTCAGTTTGACTTCTCCAGATTAAATTAGCGAAGTAGGGGGTTAATCACAGGGCGTAATGTGACTGCTCACTCAAAAGTGACAATAAAGACTTTGACATACGGCAAAATGAACTAGTAATATGGTGATATAGAAAGGGATGCAATATTCACTTTATACTGTTAGCTGGACAGTGTGAGGATGATGTCACTACACTGTCACTGGTGGAATTTGCATCACTATATATATCACTCCTCATCTTGCTATTGTTCAACGTCCTGCTACACTACAAAAGAAATTAGCGAATAAGGAGTAGCAAATTCATCTCTGTCTGAGCAAAGTTACGTAAATTCACATCAAAACTCTAATTCACACTTTCATAAATAAGCCACCAAGTGTATTTAATTTTCTTCTTTAAATGCATAACATGATGCCACAGTCTTTCATTGCTACACAATGCCTTCTCATCATTTTTAAACTTGATTCATATTGAACCCTCCAGCATGTGGAGGGAGCCCATAGATCTTTGGTTTAGTAGGCAACACACTCTGCATTACTAAATAGGAATGAACATATCAAATCCAAATTATGTCACTTAAGTGTTTTGCATCATTTTATGTTACAAAAGGCACTTCTAAAATAATGGTGATCAGTGAACATAAACTGAAACCAAGAGTTCAGTTATACTGTATAAGTGCAGTGGCACTTGCTGTCCATGGTCCTGAACTTTAATAAACATTAAAAAAAATGTATTACTTTTCATGGGCCTATGTACAGTATGTTATGTATGTATGTATAAATTTATACAGTGTTGTACATTTCAGCAATACAAATAATGTATGGACATGGGAAAATTGCATTATACAATAGAAGTAAAATATCACAAGGATACAACACTAGGTTGTGGTTGACACAAGAGGTTGGAGGTCCCTGTCCCATAGAGCTTACAATCTAGTTTATGTATATATCTGTATAGTTTTTAATTGTGTTTTTCTTCAAATATTTATTTTATGCTAGCCGCTGTCATCTATGCCTAACTGCAGCATTCCCTAAAGTAAAAAAAAAAAAAATTAAAAAAAATGTTTCATAGTGACTGAATTTATGTCACCTTAATCACTGACCCATATTCCTTCTCACATGTCATATTTGTTCTTTTAATGAAAAGAAAAATGTAGATCCTTTTTTTTTTCTGTCTGATCAGACCTTCAAATATTTATTTTAAAAAAAAATCTGCAAATTTATTTCTCACAGTCTTTGCTAAAGCCACCGCTTTACACATTGTAAGGCTGCAGCAAACAGACATCACACATCACAGTATGTGAATGCACAGTAGTAACCTACATGAAATCAAATAAAGCAAACCTATTGTGAAATCCATATCTGAAAAGATTGTACCATATGAGGTACTGTAGCCAATGCTTGCAGCACCTCAGCCCATCCCCCTGCCTTTTTTTCCCACTATCTCTCCAGAAGAGTTCAGCTGAGCCACTGGAGGAGGTCTGCAGTGGTTGCTAGCATTGTGTTCTTGCAGTGTAAATGTCCTTTTTAGAATGTGATACATAACAGAGCATCACTGCTGCAGCACTGTACTTTTTCCTTATTTATTGATAGAAACCAGTAGCAGTTTAGAAACTGCTCCTATTCTATTACTTTCAGAGCTGTGCAAGCAGATTTTTTTTTTTTATTCTCTTTGCAAGACTGAGCTGGCATTGCTCCAAACATGGTGGCTGCTCACACTGCTCATTCTTCCTCATCTGCAGAGTGGATTGCCTGCTTAGATAAAAGGTACCTTCCCTTAACACATCGTGCTTGTGTATTTGTATGTGTCAGACGTGGTGTGTGGCATGTCTGAGTTTATGCTAATGAAGCAGTCTGCTTCTTGGGATTAAGGGAGGGTAGATTAGGCAGGCTACATGCACATCATGCATTTATGGTATAAATTTAATGTGGATTTTGTAAGGTTAATTTAATCTAATGTATTAGAATAGTGACTCCAAGACTGATTTTTTTTTTTGTACCATCTCTACTAGTGAATAATTCCTGCTTACTAATTCCAAGGCAATCTGTATTATTCATGTGTGGAAATAATTAAAATTTTTAATAAATTATTATAAATGATATTTTGTTGCTAATTACAAGGATGTACAATAATTAGGTAATGTACAGACAATGCCCCTAAACATTTATAGAGTATAACATTTTTACTGCATACTGATGTGGTGGTGACCAGTACAGGAAGGATCATGGGATGTGACATGTATATTAAAGTGATTCATCACAGCATGTATCTTAAGATGGATATTACAGGCTTTGAAATTCAGAAAATGCTTATGAAATTAGTGGACTCTGCTCATTTTATGCAGTTGTGATTTTTGTTTGCAATTGTTTTCCCTACTCTTACCAGAAAATGAAAAGTCCAATAACAACAAAAGATTCGACTGTTGAAGTCAATTCTCAACATTTGGGTTACTAGGGTCCGATAGTCACAAATTGTCTATTCCTTACTCATTGAACAGGATTTAGATAGCAAAGAAGTGAATGGGTCATGCGTAGCGTAGCATAGTCAGTCGACTTTAGTCTGACGAAGTAAAACTGGAAAATGCAACAAAGTACTCCTTGTGAAATTCGCTACTGATACAGACTCAGGTGTTTGATGAATATGTGAATTACAAGTGATGCCAGGAGCTCCATATTTCCAAGACTGTCATGAGTGTCTGAATAAGTCGCAAATACACCACATCACTGAGTTTGCTGACTATGTAAAGATAGATAGATATTTGTCAATTCTACATATGTACATAAGGACATACAAGGATTGAA
>WMED01001423.1:6010-27697 GCA_019650415.1 Pipa parva
ATAATAGATTTGTTAAATTGATTCATTAGCCAGATGCTGTTTGAGTTTAATTGACCGGTACACTTTTTTGTTTTCAAACTTGGGTTTGGCAACTAAGTATCCCTAAGCGATAATGCCTAACCAGCAGTCTCTGGCTGCTGCCACTTCCCAGATCCAGGTCACAAGCCTCACATACCCCCTGTAACTCTTTCACTCTTAAGCATCAAGCCCATTAAACAAAGTCATAGAAGTCAATTATTCACTACAGCATTGCCAGTACATTGACAGAATAAGGAGACTTAATGCAGTGTAGAGCTGCATGCCTCCCTTTAAAGAGGTGCTAATTTATTAGAAAAGATTGTGCAGATCTGTGTGATTTTTAAGACTTAGGGGATGCAATCGATCAGGATAGTTAGCAAAGTAAAATTATTATTCTATTTAACTATTGCCTTCCCTGCAAGAGCATTGAAGGTGAATGAGAAAATTGTATTTTTTTTAAAATCAAAATAGAAAGAAACAAATGAAATGAACTGCAAGTAAATAAAAGCGTGTTACGTTTAGTAAATAATACCTCTTTCATCTCAACAGAAAGATCCCCTTTACATATCACATATATGGGATAAATACATCAAGTGTTTTAGGACTGTTTCTTCTGATTAGAGAAATAAGTCACCATTACTGATGGATGCTTGGTTTAACAGTTATTGAGGGTGAAGAATGTTTTTGATTTGTGATATGACACTTTATTTTTCACCAATTTGGACATCTAATCCTCTCTATAGACTGCAAGAGAACAGTGCCACCAGCTGATGTTCCAAATGGACAGACTATTCATTTATGTCAGTAGAAACAGCCCAGTAATATATCATTTTTAGGGCAATTTAATCATAATCTTGCTATGTCTTCAACTCTGGGTAAAAAGTACTGTCTCACTCCAGTATTTAATTTATTAGTTTAGATTTGATATTTCTCACTCTAGGCTGGCTAGAATTTGGTTACTGTCATCTGGAATAAAATTTAAGCAGTCTATAAAACTACATAGAAATTTGGCATTGCTGAAATGTCCTAAAGATACATTATGCTCTTTCCTATAAGCACCCATTTCCCTGGCAGGAAGGTGGATAGGAAGAGTCCCTTATTTCTAGGTGCTCCTATCCCATGGCCTAGACACAGAGCCACTGCTGACCCAAACTTTTAATAAATGGTTTCCCACATTGTGATCAATATCCGCTGACCAACCACCAGAGAAAGTATTGGTATATTAGCACTGGTGAGTTATGGGGTGGAGAACTTCCAATCCCCACTCTCCTCCTTTATTTCTATTGGTCAATGAGTGCACTGGTAAAAAAGATTCTGGTGCTGTTATGGAGGTGTGGTTAGTGTGGCAGACCACAGAAAAAATATCAGCATTACTCAATGGATAAAGCTAAAACAATTACAATAAAATAGACAAAAAAAGTAATTTTAGTTGTAAGAAGAGAAAACTTCACATGCAATTAAAGCATTATACTGCTATATACAGTACCTGAGTATCCCATGCATAACATGTTTGCATTGGAAATTGTAACCTGCACAGCCTGTCTGTTGCTACTTCTGCACCATATAAGGTTGGTTATCTATGGCACTGCTGCACTGTGTTGGGTATTATCTAAGGAACTGCTGCACTGTATTGGGTATTATCTGTGGAACTACTGCACTGTATTGGGTATTATCTGTGGCACTGCTGCACTGTATTGGGTATTATCTGGGGAACTGCTGCACTGTATTGGGTATTATCTGGGGAACTGCTGCACTGTATTGGGTATTATCTAAGGAACTGCTGCACTGTATTGGGTATTACCTGTGGAACTGCTGCACTGTATTGGGTATTATCTGGGGAACTGCTGCACTGTATTGGGTATTATCTGGGGAACTGCTGCACTGTATTGGGTATTATCTGTGGTGTAATGGTGTAATCATCAACTAGAATGGAGAAGGTAGGAATAGGTCCAGGTTTGGGTGTAAATATAATCAATTCTGTTTTAGAGAGATTTAACTTGAGCTGGCACTTAGTCATCCAAGAGGAGATTGCCAGGAGACATCTAGAGATATGAGTCTGTATTTCAGGTGATAACCCCGGAGTGGATAAGTAAATTTGGGTATCATCTGCATACAAGTGATACTGAAGACCAAATTATTTGATGACATCACCACAGGAAAGGTGATGTCAGGGAGAACAGAAGGGGGCCAAGGACTGAGCCTTGAGGCACCCCACCCCGAACGAGACAGGAGAAGAGGTGTCATTAGCATGGGAGATGAAAAAGGAACAATCAGAAAGATAGGAAGCCAGCCAAGATGCAACTTGATTACGGACCCAAAGCACATGGAGAATTTGAATAAGAAGGGAGTGATCAACAGAATCAAATGCAGAGGAGAGGTCTAGGAGAATTAGGACAGAAAAATGACCCTTTGCTTTGGCATCTTGGAGATCATTTGCAAGTTTACATAGAGCAGTCTCCATTGAGTGCCCTGGCTGAAAACCAGACTGCAGAGGGTCAAGGAGATGGTGGCCATGCAGATAGTAATTCGGGTGCATAAAAGACATTCCAGAAGATTAGAAGCGAAAGGCAAGAGAGAGAAAGGATAAAGTGCAGTGTTCCCAGACATCCCAAGATATAGTGCAGTTTGGGTATCCTACTTATCCCAGAATACATTGCCCTGTTTCCAGACACCTCAATATGTGGTGCAGCTTGGCCATCATAATTATCCACAGATAGAGTGCATTGTTCCCAAACATCCTAAGATGCATTGCAGTGTGTCCATCATATTTATCCACAGGTACAGAGCACAAACTTAAAGGGGCACGATAGTGCTGATATAACTGCACATATACATATAAAACTCCTTTATACTAAGCCAATTGCTGACACAAATAGTTAAAAAATTTTTATGGAAGAAATAATACTTGCAGTTTGCTTCCCTTAATTAGTTTTCCTGAGAGCTGACATTTTCCTCCCCCCACTCCACCTCCTCTTTCTGTTCTGCAAGTGAGGCAACAGGAGAAGAAAAAGCTGCCTGACTGCTATTGGTTAAGCAGTGTGCTGACCTTTTGGCTGCATAAATTAAGCTTGTTTACAGGAGATTACAAAGGGAAAGGTAACTTGTGCTCATGTGCTAAGTAGTAAGTAGGATACCTTTCCATGGAAAACTGGCCAGAACACATGACACACACATTTTCTGGTGCAAGAGTTTATCAATGCAGCCAGCTCAACCATTTTGCGTCACATGGAAAAACTACTGGAGAGAAACACTTCTCACTAAGTTATTGTACTGCATATGTAAAGATGTATTTAGTTCCCCTTTAACCAGATATAGTTCCCAATATGCTCACATACATTGAACAGTCCATTCATACTTACCCTTGTTTCTCAAGCATGCACTGCATTCTGTGCTCTGAGCACAGGCATTGAACAGTGTAATGCTATGGTGCATGTCTTGAAAGGAAAGAGCTAGGGAAAATTTAAATAATCTGGACCAGAAGAGAGATGGGTAAATTTCTGATGATGAATCAAAGCCCATGAAAAAGAGAGCCAGGGCCCACAGGCTTAGAATCACTAGTTTAATGCAAAGTATACAGTATACACAATATCTAAATATGGTAAAATGGAATAAAAGAGGACCATACCTTTCCACACTATACATGGGAATGTTTTAACTGTTTGAATTATTTACTGAGGTCTAGTAACCCACAGCAACCAATCAGAGGATGGCGTTCATTATTCTAGCTCCCCTCTACCAATGAATGCTACTTGCTAATTGATCGCCTTGGTTTACCAGACCACAATAAAGGATTGCATTGTTGATAAATTTAGGGTCTTTAAAGACACAGGAATCTAGCTAATTATTTACCGTCCTTGTTTATTGAACATGTGCCATTTTTATTTACAGATTGATGTGTTTTATTTTTGCATCAATTTAAATAATCTATTGAGAAATAATAAAGAGATCAGTAAGAGAACATTAACTGTACATTAGTTTCTGATGGGTCTGCTCAAACACTGACTGCCTATCATACTGTCATCGATAGGCGAACCCTCTGACAGGTAAATTGGATCCCTGCTTTACATGTCATCAGAAATCAATTTCACCCTTAAAAAAATGTTTTAAGAAATAACTGGGCATTGCCACAATTAGTGGCTGTTTATTAGTGCCCTGATTACATGCTTGTAATAAATTATCTTTCAAAGAATATCATTCAAATGAATAGTCATCTAGCATCTACCATAACCTTCGGAACTGGATGGAAGTAAACTATTATTCCATAAGGTTAATTATCTAAAATATTTAGCGTCATTGTATGCAGCAGAATGAATGTTCAAAGCTTTGTTTGTAATTGGTTATTAGTAACCCTTTACATTAAATAATTTCAGGCCTCGTGTCAGGGGAAGTAAAAGGTTTTCATGATAAAGGGTGGAGCCTTCCTATTGTATGTATGTATATTTTTATTTATATAGCGCCACTATGTGATGCAGTGCTGTACAGTTCAACAATATCATTATAATACAGACAAGGGAAAGTGCTTAACAAAGAACTGTAGAAGAAGTGAAGCAAATTACAAGTATATAATCATGAAGATACATCACTCTAAGTGCCAGGCCATGACTGAAATAAGAGGATGGAGGTCCCTGCCCCATAGAGCTTACAATCTAAATAGGAGGAAGACTTACATATTCCTGTTGAGAAATACTGATAGGAAAGAAAGCTATTGCAGTAGATAGTTCACATCATGCTTTGATAAAACAATGCAAGATGTAGCCTGTGTTCATTGGTGCTGCAATCTGCACACATCACTGTACCATGTGTCTCTGTATAACGGCACAGGGGATATGTATAGCTGAATAGAGAGCTCTCTCCTTTCATATAACTATACACACAATCTCTCTCTCACTGTCTCTCGCTGTTTCTCTCTCTAACACACTCTCAGAGCACAGGGTATATTTATTTGTGCAACAGATTAGAAAGCTTTCTCTCTCTGTATAACTGCACAATGGTGTATTCTCCCAGAATATTAGTAAAAAGAAATCCCTGCCCTCCCAAAAGGGGAAAGCATCTGATGCCTCCAAACCAGTAGGCGAACAGCAGTATGTATCTCTGCCCGCTAAAGGGAGTCTCTTGTTATACAATGGCACATTGTACAATACATACATGTAAATGTCAATTAGATAGACCTCTGAATCAGATTGTTAAAAAAAGGCATTATATACAGTATTTCTCATATATATTAAGATAGAGTGGTCGCGTTAGTCCACAGATGCAAAAAAACAAGTATTGGAATACTTGGTGATATCTTTTTTATTGGACTAACAGTCATTTGATATGCGCTTACTGATGTCCTGCACGCGGATATCAGTGTGCACATTAAAGGGATTCCAGTCTCGGCGAAGCAACTCTTTTGGTCTTGCCAAGACTAGAATCCCTTTAATGCGCATGCTGATGTCTGCGTGCAGGACATCAGTAAGCGCATATCAGTCTGTGCGAAGTGAGCCGAAGGCTTCGGAGCTCACTTCGCACAATCGTGAATTACACGACAGTGGTACATTTTATTTACAAGGCAAACAAATATCAAATTGCAGATAATATTTATAAGTTAGTAAACCAAGGAAACTTTCCTGGAGATCTCTCATCTTCCTTTTGCAAGCTGCCTTACCTGAGGTAACATCTACTTCATCCTGACTCACCACTAAATCCCAAACTGGGAAGTGCAATATTGCAAACACATTCAGGCTGGTCTTAAGTACCTTCATGTTTGATGAACAAGGCTGTTGCATTGTATATTCTAATCTCCTGCTTCCACCTTCTCAATGGAGGGCCAAAGAGGTAGACCTATCCCACAGCTATCCTTAAATAGAAGAAATCAATGACACTGCTGAAGTGGTACCAAATATGTCCACCATAATCCCAGGCATCCACAGAAAGGTCAGACACAGGCAATTACAGTTACATCACAGAAACAACCGGGAACTACATATAACAAAGCATGGTAGTGGAACACCAAAGGATCAAAGCAGCAAAAATATTAGAGACTAGCAGGGTGAATACAGTGAATTAATATGTATAAATGCAAATCTGCAGAAGACAAATGTCTTCTACATACAATAAACTATGACCATATACTTCACTTTAGAAGGGTTTGGTTAAATGACTGGTAAACAGCGATAACGACATGGGGCAAGCACAGATAGCAAAGGCAACTCCACTCTGGAACCCAAGGGAGCCTAAATAAACTCCAAAGATAACATTAAGGTAGGGCTAATAAAACACTCCCATGTATAGAGGGATATAGCTAGGTGATTAAGAGGTGGTATACAGTATTTCATTAAAGCTGTGTTTCAAAAATTTTAAGTGAAAGACAAAATGAGAAAGAATGAGACAACCAAAGACATTTACTGGAAGTTCAGTCCAGACAAGGTTACAATATACTCAGCAATCCAGATTTTCCTCTTGGAAACCAACAGGAATATGTGGCACAAACCTAATGTCCTAATCACTACTGAGTATCTCTCTCTTTCTACCAGTATCACAGTTTTATTAATAGGCTAGATTTACCACCCTAACTATTATCCCAGTCACCACATAACATATTGCACCATACAGTCATTAAGCCCATTCAACCAACAAGCAAATCACTAAAAATAAAAACATTTTTTACAAAAAATTCTCTGCATTTGCAGATGACCTTCTCTTTCTACACAACCCCAGGCAAACTATTGCAGAATTCATCAGACCGTTCAAAGCGTCTAATAAAGTGTCCAACGCTCAGATTAATTTTTTTTCCCATTTATGAACCTCTGACGCTGAGTGGAAGACAAGACCAGAATTTTCATCCAGAGACAACTCTTTTAGAAAATTTCAACAATACATATACAGTAAACATCCCTCAAACAATAATTCAGGCACAGTAAAAGTTGACTTAAGTAAACTATCATTAAGGCTTTGGATAGAGCAAAAGATAACAATTTCTACTCCTATTTTTTATCCATTCTTTACTCACCATAAAGGCACCAAATCTCAAAGTGAATGGATGAAAAAATGATTGAGAAAAAGAGAACAGCATAGCATCCAAAATCACCAATGTGGGTGGGTAGTGAGAAGGGGGCAACCTGACTACAAATCCGAAAACTCAAAAATGTCACTGAATAGATAATGGGGTTAAATGGCAAATGTTCAATTTGGATACTTTTCCTCAAATCTAACTTGGATAACATAACTGTCCATAGATCATTTTACCAAACAGTGGTCTGCACAGGGTGTGACTTTCCCATCCGAGCACCAGAAGCTCTTCTGATACGTTCCTGCAGTGGTGGGTCCAAGCTCAGCCAGAAACTTCTTTATTCAAGTAAAGTTTGCCTTATTACTATAACTGAATAAAGTAAATGGTAGATCCATCTGGCATATAGCCTTTATCCATTGGCAACTTTTAGGGGGTTATTCAGGAAGCTTCAAAGTGAGGCGCGTAGTGTTCGCCTCACTTTGGAAAAACTGAAATGCGCATGCTGATGTCCTGCACGTGGACATCAGCATGCGCATTAAAGGGATTCCTCGAGTGCTCTCGCCGGGAGGGGAATCCCTTTAATGCGCATGCTGATGTCCGCGGGCAGGACATCAGCATGCGCATGTCAGTTTTTCCGAAGTGAGGCGAACACTACGCGCCTCACTTCGGAGCTTCCTGAATAACCCCCTGAGAGTTTCTGTGGATGAATAATGTTCCAGAATGACCTCTTACAACTCTCGTCTTGTCATGCTGTAGACACCCAGTATGATAAATGGTTGGATGAACAACTAACATCTTAACATAGTATGTGGTAAATTAGCAGAAAGAAGGAAAGAATATGCTACTAGCAGCAGAAACAATTAATTCTTTAAGAAAGGGAAGTCAGACTTTTGCAAAAGACCTGGTGTCAAGCATTAAATAAAGGTAACACCTAATAATTAAATAACAGTAACACCTAATAATAATAATTAATTTAGAATGCTATTCTTAATTTTATCAAGTGTTTCTGAACAAAATGTCTGATTTTATTTTTATTGTAATGCATTTGCTTATCTGCTTTCTAATTGCAGACATACTTGATTAGTTATACAAAACAAATCCCAGCCATTCCTGATGCACATTCATAAAGGGAATTAAAGGCGCCAAGAGAATGTAGCAAACTGCATGAAGGGTAAAAAATGAGAGGGAAGCAATCATTGCTGTTATTTATCCTCACAAACACTTCATTTTGTGAATTTAGATATTATTATTTAGAGATATTAAAAACTTATCGTTGCAGTCACAGCATCATCTAGACTGTAATTTGTCTTCACCGAGGAGCTTTGGCTGACACAGGAACCAGCGCGAGGCTCTGCCGGCATCTGGAAATGGGTTTCAGCTTCATCACGCTCATTGTGAGCCAATGAGAACGCACCCGTAATGAGCATGATAATTTTTTTTTAACTTTAGTTCATCTTGAAAGACAGCAAAATCCAGTGAATTGTCAAAGAAGAACTTCACACAAAATGTATGTTACATTAGTCTGCAAACCCATTCGCTGGTTTGGATATTAGTAAACCCCACCACCACTCCCAGTGCTGTATAAAGATTGTTGGGATGTTGTTGGCCCAGCTGCCATATTTGTTTCCCTGAACTATGAAGGAAATATGAAGATGTAGAAAGTAAACATCCACATTAATGGATTACCTCTTCTCGTGAAGCTGGTATGGAGTGTGCATGTGCTTACCAAGGATAAAGTTGCCTGAATATGCTCACAACCAGCTGGTAGGGATGGTGGTGGTGATGAGGTCACTAAAAGGGAAGAAGTTTTACATGTTAAGTACAGACTAAGGGAAAAAGATGAAGACTATTACCTGTGCTTCTTGGGAGGAAGGAGGAAGAGAAGAAGAGAGTGAATCAGTGAGAAATTTTGTTCACAATAATTTGTTCATATGATGTTGCAGGGAATTATAAACCTTCTGTGGACTTACTGTATCTATTGAACAGTGATGTCAGTAATCTACTCCAGTCCCATATATAGAACTGAAACAGGGTGCAAGTACAGAAGCAGCCGATAAACTGCACTTAAGAGGTACCGAGATCCGTAGTAATAACATGATACAATATTGGAGCCTAAACCACCGCACTACTTTTGTAGATTGTTGATATTAGGATAGAGGGGGTTATTCACTAAGGTGTGAATTTGACCGTCGAATTCACAAACAGCGGATTCCCATAGCAAATCCACTACAATTTCCCCATTGTAAAGTCGTGAAAATTTTCCCTTAATAAAGTCACGACTGCGACAATATTCTCATTATAAAGATGCGACAGTAGAAACCTATTGCAACTGTCTTTGGGGGTAATTCAGCAAGGTGCGAAATCACCTTGCGATGCTTCAATTCACCTCGCAAAAATGGTTACGAGCTGCCTTCTCTCCTACACGCGCACATCAGCACACGCTTTAAAGGTATTCTAGTCTCGTGAGGCAAGTCGAGTGGTCGCAAGGAGACTGGAATACCTTTAAAGCATGTGCTGATGTGCGCATGTAGGAGAGAAGGCAGCTCATAACCAACCTTGCTGAATTATCCCCAAAGACAGTTGCTAAATAGTATAAAATAGTACATGCCTGTCATGTGATTAACTAGGAGTGACAAATATTATGTGCCAGTTCATACCAGGTTTCAGAAAATTAATTGTTAAATTGTTCATGGAAATGGATTGGCAAAGTTGCATCCCTGTTGCTTTGTGGTCACTAACTTTGGGTGGATGGTGCAATATTGTAAGATCATGGGGGGAATTCAGCAAGCTCCAAAGTGAGGCGCGTAGTGTTCTGCGTAGTGTTCGCCTCACTTCGGAACAACTGAAATGCGCATGCTGATGTCCTGCACGCGGACATCAGCATGCGCATTAAAGGGATTCCCCTCCCGGCGAGGAGACTCGAGTGCTCTCACCGGGAGGGGAATCCCTTTAATGTGCATGCTGGTGTCCGCGTGCAGGACATCAGCATGCGGATTTCAGTTTTTACGAAGTGAGGCGAACACTACGCGCCTCACTTCAGAGCTTGCTGAATTCCCCCCATGTCCATACCTAACAAGGCATTCAAATACTGCCAAGCTATGAGGAATTTTATGTGTACGTAATCTAGCCCATATCATTGCAAATGATAACAAGCAGCGGATATTTTATATATATATATATATACATATATATATATATATATATATATATATATATATATATATATACACAAACCACTGAACAATACTTCTTAGCGGCCGCCACAAGTAGTGTAAAATGTCTCTACACAGTAAGGAAAAATGGAACTTTAATTGCTGCAGCTTCACTTACCCAGGTAAAGTGTGACTGCCACACAAATCTCCTGACACCTGACAAGGGAAGAAGAAGCACATGTGAGGAAATGCCCAACAGTACTAAATCAAGTTGTACTCCCAGTATCTTCCAGTTACTGTTCCGTTCCTATGACATGATAGATATTAACAGCCAGAATTTTTTTATTATCATATTGTACAGATATAAGTGTGTTGTTGCACTTACAGACTAGCTTTTTGCTCACTTGATAGATCTAAGGCGCTGATGGTCAGCCTATTGAGCTTTGCATGTCAGGATTCCTCCAAAGACCGAGCATAACTCAGGTGGTGCGTCACTTTGAGAAAAATCCATAATTTTTTTAAGGCGGGGCAACTTTCCTACTGAGAGTGCGGCACGAATGGCATCATGACGTGTGTCAGTAAAAACGTCTTGGTGTGTCACCTCTGACACGCGTGTCATAGGTTAGACATCACTGATCTGAGGGTAGAAGTAACTATATTTGTAAAGAAGGCAGCTCCTGCCTGACTCCATGTGAGGGAAGGGTTCATTCCGAGTTGTACACCCACTGTTAGCAAGATACATTTAGGTATAATTACAGGGACGGCCCCAGTGCACATTTAGGACTGGGGACAATATACTGTCCATACAACAATGAATGGGTAAAGTCTGGGGTACAATGTTCACTAATCTAATCTGCTATCAGGTTATGTGTATCACGGTAATGCCACATGTTACTTTCATGCCATTTTACAACGAAAAACAACATCAATAATATTTGATTAACAAAACCAATAGATTTCATTAACACTTTTTTTTAAAAGGAACTGTCAGAAGGAGGCGAACAGGTTCTTATTTTTTCTGCTATAAACATAACACGAGATGCACTTTTAAGATTACATCTGTACAATGTATTAACGACTTGCTGTTATAAAGTGTAAAAACACACGGGCTTTTAACACTTCCATTTCTCGGGTATTGTCCTTATTAATATGCTAATCATGCAGTAATTGTGGAACTAGAAAAAAGGTGCTAATGCTAATGAATGAGATGCAAGTCCAAAAAACAAAAAACAAAATCCTCTCGCTGAAATATTTTGATGACAATGTGTAGTTTTCTATAAATTCAAGACATTGAAAAGATACTGAACTAGATTGGGAACCCATGGAAGATTGGCTTTGTTTCTTTTTTATTTGGCTGTTGTCGATTGCAGCAAAGCATCCTGGCTCCTTTGGTAGTGGTTTGAATCTGAGTTTGGACGCAAGTTGGGTGCAGCTTTGGTTGGAACATAGGGCCTAATTCACTAAGCTCCGAAGTGAGGTGAACACTTCGCACCTCACTTCGGAGCTTGGTGAATTAGGCCCGTATCCTTAGCTCAGATCTCTATATTAATGCATATTTTACATGACTGTGCAAATTATTCATATAAAACCCATGATTATACTTGGGAGCTTTCAAGGCACTTACAACCCAAATTCAGCTCCCTACCATGTTGGCTGGTGGTGGGACCTAATGATGCAATGTATATCATGGTGGGGTGGGGCCAGAGGTGGGTAGGAACGAGTTACATTTACTCAGTTACAATTACTCAAGTAACTTTTTGGAAAAATTGTATTTGTGAGAGTAGTTTAATGTGAAAACACTTTTAAGTTTACTTGAGTAAATCCGTGGTGAGAAAAACACTACTTTTACTCCTTTACTCCGCACACTACTCTTTATAATGAGAGTATTGTAACAGTCGCTACTTTTATATGGAGTCGCAGTCGCGACTTTACTATGTAAAAAAATAAGTTTCCAAAATTTACTGGTAGAAAAGTTTTGCAAAAAGACCAGTTGTTTATTGCTGAATTATTTTGGCTACAATTGCCTTTGTGTATTTTTTGTAAACAATATAAAAGAGATGTGGTTCATTACAGTTTTATTTTGGCTAATATTTCCTTTATGGTTTTTATTTATAACAAATTATTTTCAGTCTCATTAAAAGTCATCGTTTCCAGTAATTCAGTTTTCCATGGTGTCATTTATTGACATGAGATGGTACTCTGCACTTACTCACTAATTGAGTAAGTTATAATCAAAGTACTTTTTTACTGAAGTACATTTTTGGATACATACTGAGGGTAAATCAGCAAGGTGCGAACTCACCTTGCGATGCTTCACATCAGCTCGCACAGACTGTTACGTGTTCGCTGAGTCCTGCACGCGGACATCAGCGAACGCTTTAAAGGGATTCCAGTCTCTGCAACGCTCCCCCATACTCTCTACTTTTACTTGAGTAATATTTGGTTCAAGTAACAGTACTTTTACTTGAGTAAAATTTTTGAATACTCTACCCACCTCTGGGTGGGGCTATGTAAGTACCAGTGTGTTGGGTTGCTTTGGTGGCTAAATGGGGTAGGATTTTTGTGAAATGGGCAAGGTTTTGGGAGCCAAAAGGAGAAAACCAGCCAGAGTTCTTGAGGGTTTCCCCCAGAGACCCAATATTTACTTAGCAAACTTGAAGTCCCTGGGGAAAACCAGGCAAGGTCCCAAGTCTGTGATGCAAACACATGCTAGATCCATGTAGGAAACATTTACTAGAGCCATTGAAACTG
Source organism: Pipa parva (assembly GCA_019650415.1). NCBI lineage: Eukaryota > Metazoa > Chordata > Amphibia > Anura > Pipidae > Pipa > Pipa parva. Next base: position 18,923 of record WMED01001423.1, read on the forward strand.
AAGATACATACAATTGATTCAAGCTGTATTGTTACTGGTTTTACAGATGCAAGCCGAAAGCTCTCTTCTTTCTGTGCAGCAATTTCCCAAAATTCAGCAGCAAAAGAGGTTAATGATGCTATGTACAATACAAATAGGCTGGTGTGTTATAGCACTGACAAAGGATGCCAGGGGATAGAAACATGCCCAATTATCACCCTGAGTTTGCTACATCTGCAGCTTCCTTTGTGATCGTCTAGGGTCTTTTGGAGGTAATAAAGAATGTTAATTGGGAGTTTGATCCCTTTGCTAAAAGTGCATTTGTAGTATAAATATTTGGTGAAAAGGCTCCTGCAATGAGATAAAGGCAAGCAGGGGATCAGTATGTTATAATATGAGACACATTATTGGGGTTGCAGTGAAAAGGTTTATGTGACCCAAGGGAGGATGTTAAAGATCTGTCTGAAAGGTAAAACAGGGTCTACTGATCTCTAAGGATAGGCAGGTTTAAAGCAGAGCAGGGGAATGCCACTAAATATGCACATAACCATAATATAGGACATCAGGTTTGTATGTAAATCCTCAGGTTTCCCAGAATGCACAGAGTCTGAGATGACCAATCCTTTGATCCTCTAATTCAGATCCAATAGGTAGACTTATGGCAAGATCTGCTGCGCACAGTAATGGGGAATCTATGGATTATGTGCATCTCATTTGGCATAAAGGTAACATACTGTATATATATTTATATGTGTATTCTGAATGAATGAAAAAAAGTGAATAGCATTTGTCTAATAGAAAAAAAAATGTACATGTGGAAAGGACACTAGCTCATGCTAACTATCTTCCTGTATAAGGGGTGCAGGTGACCTAAAACAATGTTATGTTTGGCATAAGAACAAGACAAGTTCCCTGCACATCCTCTTATGTGACTATAGCAGTGTTTTTCTCAGTGTTCCCTCTACTCACCTTTCCTCTGAGCACCCCTGAATCTCAATATTACCAGAAAACAATGTGTTGTGAACAGTCTTTATGGACCAAAGTACCGAAAACATAATGATATGGTCAGTAGAACCATCATTTCAACCACAAACACAACAGCAGATATTTATATATCATAGAAATTCTAAGCCAATCACCAAGCAAGGTCTATGGTGGGTTCCTATCATTCTAAGGCTGTCATACCTTAATTGGGTGCCATATTGTAGGGAAGTGTCTACTGGCAGGTTCAGCAATATGAAAAGGCTGAACTTCTGCTGTTTGTCGGCTTAGAATAAAGTCAAGGTAGTATTATTTTTGTGAAGATGCGCTTCTCCTTCAAGACAAAAACACTATAGTGGTTTTGTCTTTTTTATTATAAAAGACAATATTAGTGTAGTATATTTTTCATAATTGTGACTTCACTTACGGTATATGATGAGAATGTACTCACAGATGAAGTCTTGATGCATCTGTTATTAGCTTATAGAGGGACTTTTTTATTTGTCTCCTCCTCTGCTAAATGTCCTCCTTGTTCCTTTAAAGAACTTCCAAAGAGCACCAAATGGTGAAATACTATTTATTCTAACAAATAATCAAAATGTACTCCACTCACATAAATCCATTTGCCAGTGGCATGTCTGAAAAACTTGGGCAACCCACTTCACCAGTTTCCCTGCTTTATCAGTATAGCTCAGTTTAGTATGTATGGTTTATTCATTTCAGATTTTTGGAAGTCTGATGCCATCTGCTGGTCATATCATGAAACTAATCCATTTTTTTCCCTCTAGAATTGTATTTTGTTTTCAAAACAACAAAAACACAAGTGAAAATTTTAGGTTAGATTTTGGATAAAATATTTTTCCACCTTAAATTGGTGAATTCAAAGGTAAATTTGCTTTCAGTCTAGGGTCTGAGGGCTGTTCATGATTATCTGTTACATAAAGTACAGTTAAATGTCACTGGGTGGGTGTCTTCTCAATGGTTATGCAATATATAGAATATTCCTATGATCTACAAGGTGAATTCGTTAATTTAACATTTTTACAATTAATATATAAGAATAATTGTGTCAATGCAATTTTTTTTTGCTTTCTGCAGTATAAATTGATCGTTTGCTTTCCACGATTGTCAATGAGACCTGCATTTCTGTTTTTTTTGTCCATGAATTAGTTTAATGATTTTGATTAACTAGTACCAGTCATTAAAAAACGTCCTTTGAATAGTCAGGCTTTGACTGAAGGAAAATGGGTTTTTTTAAAACAAATATATATATATATATATATATATATATATATATATATATATATATCTATCTACAAGCACAGTTCATTTGCACTGAAATAGTTATTACTTTTACATATATATACACCCCCCTACACACACGCAATAATGTATGCAATTGTATGGATTAGATTCATTCTCTGCTACTACAGATGACCTATCAGATACATCTCTCTGCAGTGCTAGAATCAGTTATTCTATTTGATCTGCTAGGAAGCCTTTTGCTATTTTATGGTCTAGTTTCTGATGTTCACTTTTAGCAGCTTGTTGCCACACCTCTAGAACTCACTTAATGCTACCAAGTGCGCATCTTTTCTCCACTTAAACTCATTTTACATATAGAAAATCAATTAGAAATCTCCCAGCCTATTGGTATCAACTTTCAAATGTACCAGTCACTCACACGTTCTGCACCTCTAATGGCCACCATATTGTGTTCCCTCTGTCACTATTATAGGACCAGTGACAATGGAGAAAGAAGTCCTATTGATTTGGCAATTATGCCTACATTAAACTTTTACAAGTATTCTTTGAAGCTGAATTCCTGATTTTTATTGATTTGTGTAGTCTCTTTCTCTGTTGATAAAATCCACCATTTAGGCCAGGACCACACTGTCTACTTTGTTGCTGAGCTGGAAAAATTGTATGCATAGTCTCCTATAAATTAATCCATACAGGCCCTTTGGATTAGAGATCCAGAAGAGTTATCTGAGATGAGAAGAGTTATCTTCTCACTGCGGTGAGCAAATACAGCAATGCCTCTACTTATTACTCCACATTCAAAATAATTGCAGTAGGCGGTTCATGCTTTTGAAGGGAAAAAAAAAAATCATCTGTGGGTTCCATAATGGCCTGTCTGTCTCTCATGTTTCTAGATTTAAAAAAATGCTAATATTTCCTGATATTTCATAGGTAGCTGTATGTATATATGCATGTAAAATAAATATATATATATATTAGTGTAGAAAAGTGCAATCGAAATTTATACCATGGTTCAAACTATATGAACAATGAAATTAACTTTGATAGTTTCAATATCCTAGTCACAAAGCAAAATGGTTTATATTGATAATACATTTTTACTATAGAAACCTCTCCCAGAAAATTTCAACTCTACACCAGTAAATCCAGCACCTTTGATCCTGCAGGGTCCGTTCGCTTGCATCTGATTGGATTTACACGCTTCTCAATCTCTTGTAGGTGTACTGAACATTCTAATCAGCACAGCTGATTGTAAACAGTGAAATAGTTATGGTAATGCCATACACCAATACAATAAACATGTTTTTTAAAATGTATATACAATTTCCGTTACATGCATGGATAACACAGCATGAAACATGTATTGTAAGCATTTTAATTCAGCGGCAACTGTTTTAAGTTAGAGGTTTATGTTTGATATTGGAAATAAAGACTACAGGTGACATTCTGGTAAGACTGGGTGCTTCAAACAATGTAGCATCTTCTTCTTTATTGTTATGCTCCATAAAAATAATAGGATTGGTAAACGTAGGTTTTGCCTGAAACTCTTGGACTTTGGGTATAATCAGGACACTTTTCTGTAGTAAGAGAGCATGTCATCCAAACGCTTCTCATCTAAGGTTTGGTCTCTGCTGTTACCAGGTGGTTGTTGGGTACATGGTTTCTGTTTAATGCCAAAGTTTACTTTCTTATTAGAAGACCCAGGTTGGTTCCAAGATCGTGAGTTAAATCCTTCTGATCTCCTTTGCTCTGAAGCATAGAAAGAGGGTGGTGCAAACTCAGGATCACGCTCATCTCTAAGGTCTCTCTGTGGTTTGGACCATTGTCCAAATGTAAACTCTAATAACAGAAAACACACAATATGTCAGTGACAAAATGCTGCTCTTACTGCATTGCCCCAATATACTCAAAAGGATGCAAAACCCCAAAAACAAGTCCTCTAAAGATTATATAATATTATATTATAAAAATATATCTTCCTTCTGACAAATAATGCTATGTAAGGCTGTGCACACAATACTAGACTGTCAGCTGCTCTGTCAGTCGCCTCCTAGGAAATCAGTTCAGTTTGTAGAAGCGGGTATAAAAGGTAGATACCAATAAAATAAATTGGAGGGACAAATACACCGCTCATATTTTGCTGTAAATAAAAACATAGACATGTACAGTTGGCTGGTGAAATCCATTGGTTGTCCTGAATTCGGTTAATGTGTAAGATGCAGGGATTTCTTACCTTTGCCTCTGTCCCACTCTCTCACATGGGGTACTCCTGGTTTAGTGTCTCTCCGTTCCTGGACAACAACTTCCACTTTCTCAGATCCAATAGGTTCTTCTGGTTCTGGCAGCTCTGGCCCAATCAGATCTTGCTCCTCCTCTGAAATTAGCGGTGATAAAAAGAACATAATAAATGCTGTAGGTTTAATACCATGATATACTGCAGTGATAGGTCTTCATTTAGTATTTCTAAACTGGGCTTATTTAGTCTAGAAAAAAGAAGATTAAGGGGTGACCTAATAACTATGTATAAATATATTAGAGGTCAGTACATAGATCTGTCTCACAATCTATTTATACCAAGAACTGTAAGTATAACAGGGGGGCATCCTCTACGTTTAGAGGAAAGAAAGTTTCTGCATCAACACAGGTTTTTTTTACTGTAAGAACAGTGAGGTTATGGAACTCTCTGTTTGAAGAAATCGTCATGGTTAAATCCATTAAACGTTACATTTGTAACATTACAAGTTATGGGTACTGGATAACAGAAGGTGGGACCTTGATCCAGGGAATTATTCTGATTGCCATATTTGGAGTCGGGAAGGAACTTTTTCCCTAATATGAAGATAATTGACTCTTGCCTCATGGGTTTTTTGCCTTCCTCTGGATCAACACTGCAGGAAAATAGGCTGAACTGGATGGACTTGTGTCTTTTTTCAGCCTTATAAACTATGTTACTATATAATCTTGAGTTCTCTCCTGTTCAGCTCCATGTTATTGCAGACCTACTACTCATAGCACATCTGACCAAATAGCCTTGTAAATAAAGAACCAGCAACATCAGGGAAAAAAACCTGCCATTTGTATTGACATAGCATTATTATTCCTATGCTTGAAGTTGAATTCATGATTTTTATTAGTTTGTGTTGTCTTCCGCTCTTTGCTGGTTGTGGCCAAATTGGGCTTTTTTGGGCACTTCATGACTATGTATTATCCAAAGTTGTATAGGAAACAACAGGACTAAGAGGGGTTTGTTTATTTAACAGATAAAAGATGGCTGCAACCACAAGGAAGGAAAAAACTCCATCATGAATTCAACTCCAACAATTGTTTTTTACCAGTACTATCTAGGAAGTGTTGAAATCAATTACAACTATGGTACTAAATAGCAAACTACTAAGGATTGTTCATTAAATTGTTATTAAAAGATAATTAGACTCCACCATTGCCATAAAAGCAGCAGAAAATCTTCTCTCACCCAAAGTGGTCTCATCTTCTGCTCCTTCCCCTTTCAGCTTGAGTTTTTTCTGTTTGAGCTTTAAGAGTCTTGCCTGGAGCATGGCCTTGCGTTTAGCTTTCAGACGCTCTCGTTTCAGCCTCTGATCCTCTGTCTGTGAAAACAACAATTTATTTATTCAATGAAACAAAGCAGAACACTATATAAAACTAGAACCAACCCACTGAAACCTCAGCTTTACTCCAACAATCACAGTCATGCTTTAGTTTAAAAAGACAAGAAAACAGGCCTTGGCTAATAACTGAACTGTGGGCCATAAATATTGTTTCTCAATTCAAAATATGGACATACAAGCTGTGTCCAAATTAATGGAACCTTCATGGGTTTTTCAAATAGCGCACAGTTTCCTCTAATACACTGAAATTAAAATCTATTTGGTTTCAACATATGCTTATTTTTCTGTAAACATTAGATAACCTCTGGTTTAAAATGTAAAATATACTTATAAATCATAAAATAAAAAAAAAAAATATCTAGAGAGGAAAACAATTGACATGGCTTGCTGAGGTATTCCTCTTTCCCAGCAGTGGGGTCAACCTGCCCCTTCTACCATATAACCCCCTTCCATTGTGATGTATGATGGGACTTCAAACAGACTGATAGTCAATTTACATGGTTAAGACTGCATTGAACAACCACCAAACAACCTTGATCTGCATTTTCTTTTGAGCTTAGTTCCTTTAGTGCCATGGGACTTACAACATTATATATGGTGAAGAAAGCAAAATAAAAACCACTGACTGTGCCGTCACAGCAGCTTCATTATTACTTTCTATATTCTAATATTATTTGAACTATTTCACTATTGCACTATGTATTGAATTCATTTTGTATAACACCCCCCTTCTCCTGTTTCACATTGGAATGTTCCAGTCCATGTAATTTTCCTGCCTCCATCTTAACTTAGTTTCAGTGTGTATTTAGCCACATGGATAGCAGGCTGGAAAAGTAAAGTTTTTTTTACCTCTCCAGATTGGTATAGATCTCATCCCTGAAAGTTCTACACTAAACTACAGCGGATTCTACATCTGTGTCATCTGTGAGTTCAGCCATCTGTGGATCTTGTCAATTCAGCAGGGTTTGCATATGCTCCATACAGACTGGGTCTCATAGGTATGTTCACTGCATAAAGCGACAACTGAAACAGAATATGGACTCAACAGAAAAAGTTTTTCTCCATTCAGATTTGTGAATAAGTGCGCATTAAATTACAGTTCTCTACAAATGCACCACAGGAAGCTTAAAGTGCGTTTGTCAATTGAGTGGTACGCACCAGCTGAATCATCACACAATACTGACTTTATTATCTGTTCCCTGACGTGAACAACTCATCTGTCAACTTTGGTCTCCTCCAATTGGATCCTTCAAAATACAATGTTGGAGGAAACTGAATGTAAACATTCAACTAGTTCGGAGCCCTACCACTGCCATTGGAGCACTCTGTTAATGAAGGGCAGCATGCCAGCTAAGTTTGGTTTTAGCTGAAGACCATCAGCTTATTTGGTGCGGTTATCCCTCTCCCACAGATGACAGGATTGCTTCATTTTCAAAATAAAATTGAATTATTTCTAATTACATTACAATATGCCAATATCGGTGCAGAATAAACCATGACTTTGTAATTCTTTTATGTATTTTGAGCTTTATTCCATTGTAAACCAAAGAAACTTATTCTGGTAGAGATATTGCATTATTAGAAAAGATGGAAGGGTAGAAACACTTTGGCCACAGATGTTTCTGTATATAGCTGCATAATGTGTAAAAAGGTATGGTGCACTTTGTCAAATTAAAGAGACAGCAAACAAACAGCCAATTCTAGCATTTTAGTATTTTCTATGGTATTTTGACCAGTAGCTGGCAATGCTTTAGTCAGAACCTATAGAGCAGCGGTTCTCAACCTGGGGGTCGCACGACCATCTCACAGGGGTCGAGAACTGCTGTGGAACCCGGAAGCGCTCGCAGGTCCCTTTTTATAAGGGTTCCTGCGTGATGATGTTCGGCCAGAATGTCATCACATAACGCGCGTACGTGATGACGTTTCACTGGAACGTCATCACGTGACGCGCGTACATGATGACGTTTCGCCGGAACGTCATCACGTGACGCGCGTACATGATGACGTTTCGCCTGAACGTCATCACGTGATGTGCGTATGTGATGACGTTCCAGCCAAATGTCATCACGCGATGCGCTGTGACGTCAGCACTGAGGGTCACAGCTCAAAAAAGGTTGAGAACCGCTGCTATAGAGGTTATATGTTATTGAACAGCATAGCAGCGCCCATTCAGATTAATAAATACAATTAAGAAGGTATACAATACGATTTCACAGAGTAAACTATGCATACATGTCCCCAAGTTCCCTAAACATTAAAGTGCACTGTCACCTCAAAACTCTAAAACTAATTTAGGTTTTATTAATAAAATAAATGTTTTGTAAATATATATGTATTAAAATTGTACCTTTATACAGTGTTTCTCTCTGTCATCTTCCTTGTTAGGCCGACTTTTCTTTCTCGGGACGAGTTGGGCAGGGCTAAATGATGATTGACATTATAGCTCCTCCAATCAGATCCCTGCTAGATTGTGATTTAAGGGATCTGACTGGAGGAGCTATAATGTCAATCATCATTTAGCCCTGCCCAACCCAATTCGGGAAAGAAAAGTCAGGCTGACAGGGAAGATGACAGAGAGAAACGCTGTATAAAGGTACATTTTTTTAATACATATATATTTACAAACGTTTATTTCATTAGTAGATCCTAAATCAGTATCAGATTTGAGGTGACAGGTGCACTTTTACAGAGCAATGTTATAAACGGAATCAGAACCAAAAAAATTTAAAAAAAAAACACTAACAGTTTTGTAAATAGCAAACTGGTACATAGATCCAACAGACATAAAACATGCGTACACCAATTATATATGATAATATCAACCTTCCCTAAGTGGCTAAGAAAAGTATATATAACGCTATTATTTAAAGTGCACCCGTCAGCTCAGGATTATTACAGTTTTATAAAGTATGTGACTCTATAATGT
>WMED01001424.1:362-18935 GCA_019650415.1 Pipa parva
AGGTTTACCCCAAGTTCACAATCTTTCTGTGCATTCCTTTTAACACACTTACATCCATCTTTATACAGGCCCTTAATACACTTAAAGGGGAACTATAGTCAGATTACATCTTTACATATGCAGTACTATACCTAAGTGAGAAGTGTTTCTCCCCAGTAGATGTTTCATCTGAAGCAGGATGATTTATTACACGGCACTGGAAAACTCCCGCACCAGGAAATGTGTGTGTGACATGTACTGGCCAGTTTTCCATGAAAGGGCACGCTCCCCCAGACAACTTTGCCTAATGTGTAATGTAACACCAGCATACAAGTTAATATCCTTTCAGAAATGTAAACAAGCATTGACTGATGAGGCCAAAGGGTCAGCACACTGCTTAACAAATAGCAGTAATGTATCTTTTTCTTCTTCTGTTTAGCAGTTATATCACACAAATTTCCTGGTGCAGGAGTTTATCGGTGGTGTATAATAAATCATCCTGCTTCACATGAAACATCCACTGGGGAGAAACACTTCTCAATAAGGTATAGTACTGCATATGTAAAGATGGAATCTGATTGTAGTTCTCCTTTAAACATAAGCAGGGGGTGGATCTATAGCTGTACAGCTTTTATAGGCCCATCTCACATTGTAAAGGTACACTATTTATAGGCCACCAAGTTTTAAATAGAGTAAGTGTTAAAATGAAAGGTTTAGGCTTACCAATTTGGACGAACAATAATTGCAATAGAAGATAAAACAAGCACTTGAAGCAACGGCAGAGGGCATTTGGAACACTAAGCAGCTTTTGACTGAGCTGTTTTAGACTGCTTCTCTCCAGTTTTTCAGTCTATCAGAGTTGTGTTGCAGTAAATTTCCTGAAGCAAGTGAAAGTGAATTTTAATTCGCTTGAGAAGGGGGGAGAATGTTTAGTTTGTGAGCATAGGCATAGACCTGTATGAGGAGGTAGGAAGGGCTAGGATTAGCTGAAAACCTCTGCTCAAAGTGCTTGTTTTTTTCTTCAGTTGCTATGACTTCTGCAAAATTGGTAAGTCTAACCATTTTAACACTTGGCCAATAAATAGAAAGCTCTCTCTTTTTTTAACAAGCTGTAGTGTCCCTTTAAGTCTGATGCTAAAATATTAGCAAAGCTTACTGCTACTGTAATAGACAATGATCAATCCAAATTTACATAAGAAAGCTAATACATAACAAACCTTCAAATCCAAAATAACAAAAGTCAGACTAAATTCATGATTTAACTAGATACGGAAAAGATCTTCTGGGGTCATTCCTTTACAAACTTGGGTTTTTAAAACATGCTTTCCAATGGCTGTACATAATGTATTCCTCCCATAAGCTTAAATTTAGGGATAACAATATACTACACCTCCAACCCTTTAATTAAGTTAAAGAAGAACTAAAGTTTTCTAACAAGTTACATTTGTAAACTGCTGATTTTTAATGACTGAAAATTTTTTTGATGTAAAAAAAAAAAAAAGCAACAAAATCTGACTTTTGATAAAAGCTTTTTTAAAAAAAGTTGCATTGGCATAATAAAAAAAAAAAGTTTCTCCAGGGTTAAGCAATCAAATAATGTTTTGACTTGTATTAAAAAAAACTCCCACAGTGTTTGACTGGTTGGGTAATGTCACATGGCACTGTGCCATTAGTTTGATTAAATTACATTTCATACTCAGGTTTGGCTTGTAATGCCTTCTGGTAGCAATATATATTAACATATTTACTTGAATCTATACACTCCATTTACTTGAATCTATATTCTCTTTGTTGTAACTGTGACCGGTAAGTGGGCAGAGTTAAGCACTAATAAACTCAGATATCCATTAGCATAAAACACTCCCAGCTATGTAAACAGCGATTTGCCCCACTACTAGCCAATGTTGAAACCACCCTTTTCCTGTATGTCATAAATGGTATAGAACGTCTGGTAAGCGGAATAAAGAACACAAGTTTTGCAATGATATCAATTGCTCTGGTGTCTGTGGGAGAATTTGTATGAGCACTCATACTCCAATCTCACATAATTTGAAAACCGCTACTGACTGCATACACCATTAGCTGTAGTTATTGTAACTGCCCATGGTAATTCATTAATTATGAATTTTGACCTTCCTGAGGCACCGTTGTGTCAGTGACAAAAGATTCCAACTAGGAAGTAAACAGAAAGGGCTGTGTACTGCTACACAGATGGAATAATTAATACCTTTCCTCACATAAAAGACTGACTAACTATATTAGAAAAAAAATATATTATGCATTTACAACACACATTACTTTTTATTAATCGGCCTGGACTTTTCTTTTAAGCACTGGCTGGCCTTTGCAATGTTAAATCAGTGTAAATAATAATGCTGGGACACATGTGATAATAAGATATAACATACCCTAACAAGAGCATCATCAATGATGTGGTCTCTGCGCACTTTGAGCCTCAGGTAAGGATTCAGCTGCTGTCCTTGTACTAGGCTGTAGAGAACAGTGATCCTCCGTTCACTGTACATTCGGATTCTGTTATCATAGTACAGACCCAGATTCTTTGTAACTGCATTCAGGATAAAGGGACAAGTCATAAAGGAGAATTTGTTTTCAGTCTCTACTTTAAAGAAAGTATAATCCTTGTCCATTTCTAGAACATCATTTAGTGGTTCATTAACAAACTCCTCAAAAGGGATGAGAGGTTTCCGGCAATCAATAGTCTTAATACCAAGTTCTGTTTCAAGGGGATCTACTCGAGGCCCTTTTTTATTCCTTCGTTCTTCTCCCAGCAGTTCCTGTAGAGTTAATTCACTGGACTCTGGAATTGGTTCTTCGTCTTCATCTTCATTATGGTCAGTTTCAATTTCTCCACCAACTACATTTGCATAGTAAACCATTTTTAAACACTTTGATGCTGCAACAATAGCATCATCATCATTGACTAAATTTCGGCTGTTGAACTCATTACTTATAACTTTGTAGGTTATAAGCTGCTGAAATGTTTCCATCATCCGTCGGATTTGCTCAGCGCTGTATTTTGACCAAAGCCGGATCAACTTTGCTTGTGCTGCTAATGGCAATTTACTCATTGCTTTGCAGAATAATGGTAGAGCCATTTCCAGATACTCAGGACTATGGAGATTTCCATTCTCCATGACTATTATAAACAAATTGAGATAGTTGGGATCTCGCGAATAAACATTATGATAAGTTAAGTCACATTCCACATTAGGAGATAGGTATACAAGTGCATTAAGAAAGGCAGTTTCTATTTTTTCATTAGAAAGTAACCTGTGATAGACCCGCCTGACTGCTTCAATATCTAGAGACACTTCTTCAGGGCCTAGTTTCTGTATGTTATTATCTCCTTGCTGGTTGTCACTTAATCTGGAGGAGGATGCTCCAGAATCTTCTTCCATTGCAGCAGCAGAGGATGCAGCTTTCTCCTTTTCATCTTCATCTTTATCTTCATCCTTTTCTTGCAAGGATTTTAGCTCTTCTTTTGTATGCTGCTTTGCTTTTCGGAAACTCTGAACCAAGGCCTCAGCACTGGAAAACACTCTCCCAATTACTCGAATTAAAGGAGAGTAGTCCTCCCTTTCTCTACATAATTCAAGAATTTCATACACCTTTTCTTCAGATAGGAAAGTCACATCTTAATAAAGGTAAAGACAAATGAGATATGGTAAGTATTTGTTCATAAAATAAACCTCAGGTATTCAATGGAAATACATTTACTGCTACACAGAATGTCTACACATTTCCTGCTATAAACTGAAATTTTAATTAACAAAACATTTTTAATTTAGGTTTTCTTGATCAATCTAAGGAACTGTAAGGAAGAAATCAAAGTCTAAAAAAAACAGTCTTGTAGAATCTTGCAATTTTCATCATAAACAGTTAAGCATCAAATACAAGACACCACCTTTTTCTCCTAATAGACATTATAACAAAATTAGTTTAACTGTTTAACAGAGTAGCAATCAATGCTTTTATATATAAAAAATTATGCTTTAGCTAAACTGTGAGAGGCAGTTAAATATATGGACATTAAAAATTCACTGAACGGAGAAAAATACTTCCACTGAAGATGCAAAGGAAACTTAGTAGGCAATGAAAAACACCAGCAAATGTCAGAAATGGATCCTTTATAGATCACATTGAATAATAAAATCAACAAATGTCTTCAGAGCTGAACTTTGTGCATTCAAAATGAAAAAATGCAAGGCCAGACTCTAAATAAGAAACATTATTCAAAGTGGAAAATTATTTATAACTACAGAATAACTATCTATATCAAAGTATGAATCTTGCTAAGTTATCCAAAGGAACAATTTTGAATTCTAAAAGTAGAAGGAATTATGTGTGTATTTCATTGCACTGTGAAATGTTTTTTTTATGTTTGAAAGAGCCGTAGATCAAAAGTAATCCGTTAATAATCATTTGGCAACTGGGTGCATAGTTGGTAATTTTTTTTCCTGCCTTTACCATGGCAAAATGAAAAACAATACAAATATTGGGAAAGAAACAAGAATGTTGGTTCAGAGCAACCTGCTGCCCGCATGTTCACTGTGCAAAGCATTAATTTTACCAACTGAAAATCCCTATTTCAGTGTACAGCTAATCAGAAACTGCTGATGACTACTGAAAAGTAAGAACATAATTGAAACCAGAATGTTAAGGTCATTTTTTCACACAGATACCATAACATATACTAGATATGGTTGTATGAAAATAGTTGACTTGGAAATGTACCATTTTCAACACAAATATTTTACTATTATAGAAAACAAGAACATACTTATTTTAGGTTATACACAGTAGGCCAAGTGGCAGTTGCTTAAAGTGCACATTCAATTGATCTGAAAATATTTATAAACAGGGAAAGGACCCATATAGAAACAGATTATTCTTCTATATTACAAAATTGTGATAGAACTCCAGAAAACATTACACAAATGCCACAGAAGCAGCCTAGGAACTTGACATGAGAAGCACCCATCTACCTAAATAATTGGGAAATCACATGTTATATACAGACCACAAATGCTTATTAAAGATGCCAATGTCATTGATCAATTTCTTTCGATCTGCGCATGCACTTCACGGCCATTTTGGTGAAATGAGCAAGGGGAAGGGAACTATGTGGCCATCTATGTCACATACAGGGGGGCGGAACAAGGCTACAGCCCGCATTTTTTATCACATGATCCTGGGCATAGGATCGTAATATGAAAGCTGATCATGCAGCAGTACAGTTAGTGTACTACTGTTTAGTTTAGAGTTATAGTTCTCCTTCAAATATTATTTTATTAATTATTTAATCGCTTTTTACAATATATACCCAAATTGACCCCATTCTCTCTCTGAATGACATCAATAGCTAGACAATTGAGTCTTTTAATCAGAACCTCATAACAAGATACTTGCCTATGTAAATGTTGCTAGCACTTCCGGATTTACTATTTGTAGAAGAAACATACATGAACTATAAAAACACTGGTTCACTGAGTAAAGGTTTTAATCATCCTAAACGGAGAAAATTAACACTAAAGCGGGTGAAAAATGTTTGCGAAAAATGAATGAAAAAGGCTGCACAAGATTCAGTGGAGTAACGCAAACAGAGGTATTAGTTAAAACAAAGATGATGAGAGGGGGTAGTGAAGAAATGGAGGCAGAAATGGTGAGTTGTGATTACAAGATTCAAAAGAAGAGTAACTCTATTGAGATGGAGATGTACCTCCCCAATGGAAGCAAAAGATAAAGAACAGCAGGGTGGTGGTTTATTCCTCACAGTACTTAATCCAGGAAATCACATTTAGTGCCCCTACTCACAAGTTTTTCAGAACTGCTTAGTTAGCATGTATTATGCAACAAATTATTGCCCAAAAGCTAAGATAAATTACCTTTGAAGTCTTCCCTGGGTCCATGCAGGTCTTTCTTGTTCATCTTTCTTTCTGTGCACGAGTTGTTATGGGCAGCTTTTGTATTGTTCTCTAGGTAAGATGATGTTGTTCCTTTCTTGGAGGGATGAGGATCACAGAGTTTTGCATTAACCTTATATAAATCGAGGGCCTTAACGGCTGCTGCATTGTTATCCATACGAAGAAAAGTAGGACAGGAAGCACAAAATTCATTCGTGCAGGTTTCATTTCCACACCCCTCAGTTAACTGGTGGTAGTAGCGTTCTATTAGATGCTTTGCAGCTGCTCGCTTCCTGTTCCAAACATTCAAACAGGAACGTGGATTAGTACAGCTTTCATATACAAAGCTCATTCAGATTGTTAGTAAAGCAAGGTTAGTTGGGCACAAAAACACACTGTTTTAAAATAAGAACTGGAAGGTCAAGTTTGATAAATATATTGCATTATTTTGTTTGAACAGTTGGAATTAAAGATAATCATGATATAAATACATTTTGTAAAATTAAATAATCAAATCAATGTAAATGACTTTTCTTTCCTTTTGTCAACAAGGGTTAAAATTAAAGGAAAACCAGGGATTCTATTTCTCAAATATAATCATAGATATATTAATCCCTACTGAAACAAATGGTGTAGTTAATATTGTTTTCTGGGTATAAGTGCTCATAAGGTTGCAACATTAAAATGTAAAGCTAATATCGAACACTAAACTTGTTTGCAAGTGGAACAGTAAGGTCTAAAATAAAAGAAACAAACATTTTATTACACATGCTCATTACTAATTTTTTTTTTAAATATGATTTATTAGTGATTTTGGACAAAAAGTAAAATTTCTTACCTGTACTTCCGTGTTCAATTACCCAGCCTCCAACAGCACCGGCGACTCTAAGGGATCCACATCAGAACACCTAACAGGAGTGCTTTCCTCGCTTACCATGCTCCTACTGCAGCCCCACATTGGCATTTCCTACAAGTCACATGGTGAGCGTGCATGTCATCAATGCATCCTTCTCTGGATGACGTGCATACTCACCATGTCACTTCTAGGAAATACCAACTGGGAGTGTAGCTGGAGAGGAACGTGCACCTGAGAGGTGTTCTCCTGCTCAGGACACGTAGAGTCGCCGGTGCTGTTGGAGGCTGGGTAATGGAACACGGAAAGGAATATAGGTAAGAAACTTTAGTTTTTGTCCAATATTGCTAATAAATCATATTTAATAAAAGTTAGTAATGAGCACGTAAAATAAAATGTATTCTTTTATTTTCAGCCTTACTGTTCCTTTAAAAAGCAGCAGGAAACTTTCAAAAAAATTATGTAATTATCTGTGCTAATTTTAAAATCCTCAAACTAATGAAAAATGATCCCCTCTAACCCAAATATCAGTAGTATTTGTAACAGAGAACAGGAGTACTGTCTTTGGTAGCACAGTTGCCCCAACAGCAACACTATTGAGAGTTAATGGGATAAGCTTTACTGTAAAGTTCAGCGAAAAATGCCCTACAAGCCAATACAGCCTCTAGAAAGGGACACGGGGGCTTATTCATGAAAGCCGGAAATAGACGCATAAGAGTCCACATTCATTCGCTACTTCCCATTCTATTACTGTCCAACTGACTATGCTACACAATGCAAGAAACCATGTCTAATGCTATGGGAATCCACTGCTTAGTGAATAAGAAGTGGATTCTTGACTATTGTATCATAGCGACCAAAAATTCACTTTGATAGTCAAATATGAGCATTCATGAATAAGCCCCATGGATATTTAGATGGTGCAGAGTAACAGGGATTCTTTTTTCCACATTTACATTAGATAATGCACCTAAAAAATGTTAGCAACCGGTAAACTGCTACATGGATAAACCAAAGAGATCTCCTCAAACCACTTTAAAACATTTTCAGTTTGAACATTAACTTCAATGTTCATATGCATAGATCAGTGTTTTTCAACCTTTTTTCTTCAGGGGAACCCTTTGATGTAATAAAATTTCTGGTGGAACCCCTAGAAACCCGGAAACCCTAGAAATCGCATAATGTGCGTGACGTCACAGACATCTACATACCCAACAGGTCACAGTGGGAGTGATCACTGTTGGAAGGAACAGAGACCGAATCTTTAGCTATCGGCATCATTATCCGACTCATCAGAGAAAGATCAATGCGATCTCTCTGATGAGCCGGGTAACGATGCCGATCAACCAGTGTGTCGTGGAACCCCTGGGTTGTCCTTGCGGAACCCCGGTTGAAAATCACTGGCATAGATTATGAACCTTGAGCATAAGGGGGCTTTATGGACTGTGGGACTAAAGCCAATGGAAACTTGTTTTGGGTGTCTTGCCACCATGGCACACTGTGTGGAAAACAAAACACCTACTGTGCCTTAGAATATATCTTGGCATACTCAGCTTTGTAATAATTGTCTGCTGCAACAGGGAAAACAGAGTGGCTGAAATTAATTCAAAGATTGATATGTTTAATGTATTTTAAGTAGATGCACAGAAAAAGATAAGTAGGAATAGGAGGTATGTACTTACAAATAAACAGACTCATATAACTGATACTTTATTCTACAGAAATGTATCAGTGGTAGACTTTTAATATAGGAAATTCTTGCAGTTAAAACGTCAGTAAAATACAAAAGTATATCAACTTTATAGGTTACAAAACAACACAACTGCTTATTTATTTACATAGTTGAAACTGTATGTTTAGTTTTAGCTACTGGATATAAGTAATACATATGGCCAGAAACCTTCAAATATATTTGGTTAAATTCAGCTCTGTGGAAGCCACTGCAATCTTCCCATTTAGCTCCCTAAAGAGATAATTTGCATCTCCCATGTGTGCTGTCTCATGCAAGCACTCTTGCTAATTTGTAAAATGATGATTTTAAGATATAACGGTATGTTTCCTGTAAAGAAGTGCCATTAAATCTACCTATCTAGCATCTTCTGCAGAGCAGATCAGCTTGGTGGAATATATATTCCTTTTATCCTCTTAAGAGCAACTTGCAAGCGCAGCAGCCCCTCGCAACTCAGGAGAATATACTAATAATGCAAGTAAATTTGAGCCAAAGTTTGCCATAGTTTTACTTATTATTTAGTCCCCAAACATATTTTTAACTATTTTTGTGCGCAATTGGCAGTTATATATGTATGTGTGCAGTTATATCAGCACTATAGTGCCCTTTTAAACTGAAAGTGAATGCAGTCAAATTTGTTCTAAAATATAAATGAAAATATGACTGAAAAACATTAACTACTGTGTTTGTGATGTGAAGTGTGTCCTGGCCCTCAAGTCACACTAATTCAGTCCCAGAAAAGCAGCTGATAATCTTTTAAAGGAACAGTCCAGCCAAATAATACAAAGTTATGTGTGTATTAAATAAATAAAAAAGGAAACGTAAAGCAGTGCTGTATATTCACACCAAGTATACTAAAAATAAAAAAACACACTAATATTGAAAATATAAAATGTAAAACAGATAATCCCAGTGGCATATGACCAAAACCAAATAAAAGTAAATGAACAATGAAAAATATGTGAAAAGTCAATTGAAAAAATTAAAAAGGAAAAAATGTGAAGTCCCAAATCCAATATGCAGCTCTCTTCTCAAGAGTGTGTCCTCTTGTACATATGAAACTATACAGAAACATCCAATGTAATATTCTGCGGAGAAAGCGCAAAAAATGCACATAATAGTGCCTGAATCTGTGATTACAAGTATAGATCAATGCCCAAACGTACCAAGATGGTGTATGAGTATGTGAAAAAACACAAACAAGTGAAGCAGGATATAAATACAAACTGCTCACCAGATAATAAAGGGTTTAAAGCTTTCAAATGACAATCAAATGGGTGGATCCTCCTCCTAGTGCATTAATGATATGGATATGACCAAGATGAAACACTTCCCATAGATGATCAATATAATCCCAGCCGTGTCCCACATAGGGAAAGGGATGAGACGAAATACTTCAGAATATGTGCCCAATGCCGCTACAAACATTCTCCTGATGAAGCTGATTCCTGGCGAAACGCGTTGAGAGAGTAGACTGGAGGAGGGCACACTACACTTGGGCACATATTCTGAAGTATTTCGTCTCGTCCCTTTCCCTATGTGGGACACGGCTGGGATTATATTGATCATCTATGGGAAGTATTTCATCTTGGTCATATCCAAATCATTGATACACTAGGAGGAGGATCCACCCATTTGATTGTCATTTGAAAGCTTTAAACCCTTTATTATCTGGTGAGCAGTTTGTATTTATATCCTGCTTCACTTGTTTGTGTTTTGGTGTTTTTTCACATACTCATACACCATCTTGGTACGTTTGGGCATTGATCTATACTTGTTGTAATCACAGATTCAGGCACTATTGTGTGCATTTTTTGCGCTTTCTCCACAGATTACTACATTGGATATTTCTGTATAGTTTCAAATAAATAAAAAAACTATTTACTAATGTACTTAGTCTTTTATGTGAGCAAAGCAATTAATTGTGCCTCCTGTGTAGCGGCACACAGCCCTTCTGTGTACTTCTTCCTAGTCAGATGGATGTAGCATTCTTCACCACTGACACAACGGTGTCTGACTAAGGTCAAAATGAACAGTTAATAAAGTACCATCATCAGTTAAAATAATTACAACTAATGGTGTATGCAGTCATTGGCAATGGCGTGCTGATACTGGGCAGTTTCTTTAACAACTGCTTGTGCTGGGTTAACTACACATTAAGAGATTAAAAAAAAGTGGACAGCTTAAAGTTTCTGATTGGTTATTTTGAATTACCCAGTCTGTCAGTCAATTCCTTAACTTAAGATTCCAAACTGAACTGCTGAACAGTAAGTCTTATTTACACACCCAAGAAGAATCCCTCAGCGGGTGCTGCTGCTGCCAAGGCTGGCAGCACTAAAGAGGAGGAGGAACCCGGAAGCGCTGATCACGTGCTCCTGGGTTCCTACTGACTCCTGTGACCGATCGGGTAACAGGGGCCCTCCACAAACCACGGAGGGAGTCAGCCAGGACTCCCTCTGTGTTGGATCACACGGGGGGGCCGCAAACTATTGTCCCGCGGGCTGCAGTTGGCCCACGAGCTGTGAGTTTGAGACCCCTGGCTTACAGGAACTGCATACATTACACAAGATAAACAGTTGATAGCACTGTTAGTTATGGAGCACATTAATAATGGGGATACTATGGATAACTTCAAACAAAGTAGATACAAATACATTTCTATAAGTGAAATCATACACATGAACAAGTGAACACAATCAAAAACTCCCCTCTTAATTCCCTGAATCTCAATTCACATACTTAAGATAAAAACATGCTTACTTTTTTAGCCTGATTTTAAACGTTTATTTCCAGTTTTAACTTTGTTTCAGTGGCTGCTGCAAGTAATTAATCTTAAGTAAACCTCTACAAGGTTTTTGACTACCATTAAATTGTGCATTCCTTTATGGGTATTATGGTGACAGTTGTACAGGGCTGTCTGTGACTATATAGTTAAATAGTAAGCCTGAAAAAAAGGTGAAAACAAGATTTAAGGCTTGAGCCAAATTTCTTTCCTGACCCCTAGTGATGATCGAACTGGATTAACATGCTACCCAAGACACCTATTGATTTAGAAAACCCTGACGTTATGTTTAAATACCAATCAAAACATTTTTGAAGCACTCCAGAGATTTTGAAAGAACCAATTCCTATAGAATGGAAGACTAATGACATTTCTCAGACCTAACAGTAAAGAATTTCAGCTAGAGATTAAACAATTTTTTCCAGCTTCAGATAGTACCCACATGTCCCTTGTGTTGACCCGAAAGTAAACAGTTCATCACTAAATTTTCTGTAAGATAAATTATATAGTAATGCAAGGTGGTTATATATTACACCCCTGAAAAAATCACCCCTAGACTAACAAACCTTTAGTTCTCCAAGTTTCTCCTTATAACTAAGGTACTTCATTTCCCTTATCCTTTTTGTTGTCCTTCTTTGAACCTTTCCCAGCTATAGGACATCCTTTGTAAACAGCACCCAGAATTGGTCGGTATATTCAAGGTGAGGCCATACCAATGTATTGTACACTGGCAACAATTATATCATACGCTCCTGAATAAATTCCTCATCCATTATTGTTTCACTTAGTTTTACCTCCCACCAAGGTGTATGATGCTAGCACATTTTAACCTCCAAATGCACAACTACATTTTTCTAAGTTAAATCTTAATTTGCCATGTAGCTACCCAGTCATTTATTATGCCAACAACAGTTTGTAACTTGCCAACTTCCTCAATGGACTTTTTCCACTGCAAAGCATTGAGGCATCTGCAAAAACAGAAACCATATATTATTTATCCCAAGATCTATATAATTTATAAAAAAAGAAAACAATATTGGTCCTAATGGGTTAATAGTAGACCATCCGCTTTCACTTCTTGAATGTGCAGTTTTTGGCTTAAGTTTTCTGGTGATAGACCATACCATACATAAACAAGACAGCAATACAAATTACCCAAAATATTAATGGCAACTATTTTTAGTAGTGTGATTTATAAAAGTTAAAAAATACAAGTAGTCATAACAGCTGGCACATCCCCACTGCAACCCATACAGTAGTCCTTGCACAGAAAAAAATCCATGCATAGTATCCAAACCAAGCAATTCAAAATAAGGGTGATATTTGTTTGTATACAAAAATACAAATGCATAAAAACAATTAATTTCCAAAAATTACAGTATCAACAATGTTATTTTGAAATTTGTCACAACAGTCACAAAAAGGTGTGCTAATATTTCTAATACACTCAGGGAGTTATTCACTAAAGTCCGAATTGTTGCGTATAGGTGTGAATTCGCCAGCTAAAGACAGTTGCAATAGACTGCTAATGTCACAGACGCGTCTTTCTAATGAAAATATTGTCGCAGTTACAACTTTAATATGGAAAATTGTCGGAGTCAAAATGCTAAAAATGGTCACGGTCATGACTTTACAATGGGGAAACTGTTGCAGTCACGGATTTGCAAAGGGAATCCCCTGTATGAGAATTCGACAGTCTAATTAGCACCTTAGTGAATAACCCCCTCAGTGCCACCAAAGCTAAATGCCCTTAATACAAATTCCAGATATCTACTAAGTATAACTATATCAAATGCAAATACATTTACACAAAATATGTGTAGAAAATGGGACATCAAAAAAGTGGTAACATCAACTGGCACTATGACACTATTAAAAACAGCCTACTGTGTGGGATTTACTTTGTTTTCTGTACCCCATAAAGTAAGATAATCAGAAATAACCATATATAGTTTATAAGTATCTAACCCAAACAATTTAAAATGTGTATAAAACAATTATTTGGCAAAATGTAAAAAATTTGCAGTTTTACTATAAAATTTGTCAAATTTTATACAGCCATATCTCCAACACACTTAGGGACACTAATACAAACTGCCTTAATATGAATTCCAGATATCCTATTAGTTTATGATGATTGATAGGATTGTCAAGTATTTATAAGGTTTAAGCAAATTTGAACAAATATAGACCATGCATATATAAGGAGCGATAATATTGGCTTCCACGATAAGTTCGGTTTATGCTTATGAACCAGTTCATAGTAATATATCCCCCTAAAAACACCAATGTGCCAAACTTATTTTCCAAAAACAGAAGAATTAACAAAATAGTTAATAAAAAGGACAAGAGGAATGAATGACCTTAGTTATAGGTGGAGACTTAAATGGTTAATGTTATCATGTTTCCCACAAACTTAGCTGAAGCAATACTAAGTAACAGAGTGTGTAGCTAGCAACCTTGGCACCAGTGCAGGGTCAGCACCACCCCCACCCAGGCCCCCTGCCACCACTGTGCCCCCATCTACCACACTCCCCTGGACCAAAGAAAAAATTAAAAGTTTACTTACTCTATGTGCGTATGCTGAACTATGCCTCCCCAAGTGTCCCCGATTCTGTGGGACATTCCTATATTTTGGAGCCCGACCCATGGTCAAGGTCCCAGTAACAGATAGAGTTCCCTGACCTCCCCTTGGCCCAGTACCTAATTGCAAGGCTTACCACTGCCACCCAGCCAATCAGAATGAAGTAGGTGGGGCATCAATGTCATCACTACCTAGGAGGGGCAGTGCTGTCCCACAAGCTACTGTACATTTGGGCATGTTCAGTAATATCTTTTTATAAAGTTGAACAATTAAAGCCTAATCAACTGTTAGGATTTATTTTTTATTTAGACTAGGGACACACTGCCTGTTTTGCAGCACAGCTAATTATAATCAGGATTATTATTCCGTACTGAACAAAACAAAGTAGCCGGTGTGGTTTATCCAACAGGAAACAAAGGAAACTAGTTTTATACTTTTGGCTTGGGAAAATAAATGTGATTGGAAATTTGTGAACAAACTAAGATGATTTGTAAAGGCAAATACCACACACACACAGCAGATGTTGTTACAGATACTGTGTAGTATTATCTTCATGTCAGGCAATACAAAATATTTTAGAAGTGTCCTAAAAGGTTTGCAGGCATACACTACTGTAATCATAAATACAAACTCCCTTACCTCCTCTGGAAAGGTTACACAAACTACAAATCATATGCAATTCATTTCACATTGTTTTCCAGTACTTCTATAGCGGTTAACACAAGTTTGAGTGAGTATTGTACCTAGCTTGTTCATTCTACATATCTGGGGGCACATTTACTGAAGTCAAACAAGATTTTCAACTAGTAAGTGCAGGAAAAACAGCCTATATTTAACAATATATGTTTTTTTCTCCTATTTACTAAGCTGTTCAAAAACAATTTTATTACCCAAATCAATTCTCCACCCTCAGGCTGGCAAAAACCCATTATTCCCTATTTAGATGGTCTTGTCATTTAGCCTAAGGGGGAATTCATGATAGTCCGAAGTGAGGTGCGGAGTCTTCGCCTCACTTAGGACTGACTGATCTGCGCTCGCTGATGTCCTGCAGGCGGACATCAGCGAGCGCAGATCAGTCAATCCGAATTGAGGCAAAGACTCCGCACCTCACTTCAGACTATTGTGAATTCCCCCCCTAAGTCTAAAATATTTTCCCATCGAAAAGAGTTACTTATCTGTAATATAAGGAACCCTCATAGAAAAGCATTGCAATGTGTGCCCCTGTTAACAGATCAATAATGATTGTGATAGGGAACATTTTTATCGATCCTTTTAAAATCAAGGAAATTGAAAAATACAGGGAAACAAAAACTGACAGCAAAAGGGGGTGAAATCAATTGATATGGTCGAATAGATCTTAAAAATATCCCTTTATGCATTGCAAATAACCATCTAGTATTCATTTAATAGGGATCAATTTAGGCAGGTACAAATTAGCTAACACTAGTGATTTTTTTTTTTTTTTATTACACAGAACATGACTAGTACAATTCCTTTACAAAAATCTTGTTCTCGATAAGAAAATATACCAGAAAAAACACATTTTTTACAAAAAAATGTTGTTTTTTTTTAGTCCTAAAATACAACATTCCACGATATTGATCAAACTAGAAGCAACAAAGCCATATTTATGTGCCAAGCAAAGTACATAAATAAAAATGTAAGGTTGCAAATATTTTTAGTTTCATAAAGATGGTAATTCTCTGAAAACTATTAAAAATGTAAAGAAATTACATAAAGTTAAAATAATCTGGGTTTCTACTGAAGAATGTTTCTTCACAAGTATTTGATATGAGATATGTGATTTGTAGCTCTTGTAAATCAGGTCATATAAACATTTTTTTGCAGAAAGAATTTACATCAAGTATCTCCATGCGACTTCAAGTTCAGGCCACATCACATAACTTGCACATAGCAAACACATTGCAAATTTACTCTTTAAAGTGGACTTAGCAACATCGGCAAACATGCACAACATGAAACAGAGCCAGCTACCCCTTCTAAAAATACACTGAATCCAATAACACATGCATCATCACAGATTCTATTGGAAATAGTTTGTACTTCTGCAAATTTTAAGGCCACTCATGCACAAAGTTCAGGTTAAAATTATAAATGCACGTATTGCTCATAGTAAAAAAATATGTACATACTTTGACATTAGTAACACAGTAACACAGTTTATAAGGCTAAAAAAGACACAAGTCCATCCAGTTCAGCCTATTTTCCTGCAATGGTGATCCAGATGATCCAATGATTGTTTACATCACTGGAAAAGCAATAAATTACCTTTGTGTATGAATATATATGAATATTTAAAAGATTAATTTAATAGATACTATATATTAGCCAGCATGTACTCAATTTCATGTTAACTTCACATTTAATGCAGATAGCATGCTTTTACACAAAGGGTTGAAATTTATTTAAAGGGACATTATATAGACCTATTCTAAAAGAAAAAGGTTAATTGATTTTCTTGCTGAATTAATCAGGAGTCCTGCCCTAAATGCCAGATGTTATATTCAATGGTAAATCCTGCAAACACACTACCTTTTCACTTGATAATTGGTCATATGATGTAGTTCTTTATTTCAATATGTGGGTGTTATTTAATATTACATTTATGGAATAAGCAGTATGGATACTCCCATACATTCTAATAAATGCAATCCTGCTGTGAGATAAGGCCTTCTTTGCATAACAAAATGCAAAACAGGGTCGCTCAATCCATACCACTTGTAAACATTTGGTATAACAACAGTGCGTGCCAAGGAGTGAAGGAAAGCCCAGTCATAAGTGGGAATGCAGGAAACTCCAGCTTTGGCCCGAAACGCGTCAGATGACGTTGTTACTGTTTTTAAACCGCACTGGATTTTAATGGCTTGAAATAAACGTCTAATTTTACTTCGCTGCTGTGCTGGAGTTTCCTGCATTTCTTCTCTGCATAACAACCTATAACCTTATATTACACAAGATATGTAGATTAAGTACAAATAAAACCTTCTTTATGAAAATAGACATTGTCTCTTTAATAATAGGGTAAATGCAACGTGTAGCTTTGAAACATATAGCAAATGCTAGAAAAAATATTTTACTTTGGGTTATAAAGAGGCTGTCCCCACAGATGCATGACACTTGGCCAAAAGCAAACAAATCCTGCATGAAGCATCTTATATGCTTTTGGCCAAAATCTACAGGAAAAAGGTAGCAATGTGAGGATACCAAAAATAAGCAATGGCCTGCGTGAGCATATAGGAAATAAGGTACTGTCAGCCTAGAGTGTGTCAATGTATCAGAGCTTAATCTTGAAAACCCACCCACTATTTGCTTACTAATGCAGGAGAAATAATAAAGTTCTCCTCTGGGTGGTAATAGGTGACTTCAGCAAATAAGTTATTCTTTTTTTATTTTTATATTCTTAAACCTATTGACAACGTAAACTGGTCAGTAGAAGCAAAGTGGTGACTTTTGTCAGAGCTCCCAACCATTCTGATTTCTGTAGGACAGTCCCTGGGTTTCACTCTACGTTTCTGCACCTGGCTGACCTAATTTTTTTCATGCTTGAAGGGAGTATACAATCCATACAGTTTCATTTAAGTAATTCATATTGTTGTTCCTCTCACTCTTTTACTCTTGGTCATATAATGATAGGCTTTCAATTAGGTCCCCATATAGGAGCTGCACAGTACTTTGGATTTTCAGAGTAAGGCTGTAAAGGCTGGTGATAGAGGTGTCTGGGCTATGACATAGTGTATCAATCACATGCAGAAAGACTGCAGAGTTGGGTTATCTAGAGGAGATACTCAGTGCAGCTTTGCTGCATTTTTCACCTTATTAGGAGCATTTTCTACTGAATTTGATTGTGCCTTATGGCATTCTGCATGCGTCTTTCAAAATTTTGTACTCTAAGGGGGCAATTCACCATTGTGCGAAGTGAGCTCTTTTCAAATAAACACAATTATTTAAAACCACAGATATACTTATTGTGAACATTTAGGGGGGAATTCACCATTGTGGGAAGTGAGCTCTGAATCCTTCGGCTCACTTCGCACAGACTGATATGCGTTTGCTGATGTCCTGCACGCAGACATCAGCGAACGCTTTAAAGGGATTCCAGTCTCGGCAAGGCGACTCTTTTGGTCTTGCCGAGACTGGATTCCCTTTAAAACGTTCACTGATGTCTGTGTGCAGGACATCAGCGAGCGCATATCAGTCTGTGCGAAGTGAGCCAAAGGATTCGGAGCTCACTTCGCACAATGGTGAATTCCCCCCTAAATGTTCACAATAAGTATATCTGTGGTTCTATATAATTGTGTTTATTTGAAAAGGATAATTCTGGGATATGACTATTGCATCAAGGAAATGTGGTTAGGACACAGCCAACAACACATTAAAAATCTGCCACATGCACAGCACTCCAATGTTGTGTACAGTGTTGGACTGAATATTGTGCTGTCCATGTGAGGAAATGTAGAAGCATTGCTGTAAAAAATAGAAGCTATCTTTTGCAAACAATTCCCATAGCAGAGGTTATAACACAGCCATCATAAGCGTATCCACTAGGGAGCAGCTCTATGGCTGTTTAGGGAGACATACTGGTTCAGGAAAAAAGTAACTCTGACTAATATCTCTGTATGGCAGACTTAGTTAAGATTGGCACCTATCATATAACATGACTAGGCTGTTATGTTCAGTTCTTTCAGGATTTTTCCACAAAAA
>WMED01001425.1:0-19351 GCA_019650415.1 Pipa parva
ACTTCTTTAAAAATAGTTTATATGCATAATACACTCTCACTTTTCAGCAGGCACCTGCAATAGACACTTCTAACAAGCCGATTGACTGAATATGTACATTGTAAGGAATCACTCAAGTGCTGGAGCAGCCTTTAGGGTTTAACAAATCGCAAACAGTGAGTTTATTTCATATTCAATGTTTACTTCAGGGAAAAAAAAGGAACTTAAAAAACAGTCTTTCTTTGGCAAAACAAAAGTCACTTCAAAAACACCACTTTCAGAGTAAAAAGTCCTTTGTCATTAATTCTGTTCAATAACTGACCCCGAAATGTTACAGCGTCTTCCACATGTGATATAAACACACTTTCCCTTATGGCTGGACTCCACAGACTGCCAGACTTCCAACTCCAACTACACCCAACTGGCTCTCCCAGCTGCCTTTTAACCAGGCTCTAACCAACCAACTATCCCCAACTGGCTCTCCCAGATGCCTTTAACCAGGCTCTAGCCAACCAACTATCCCCAACTGGCTTTCCCAGCTGCCTTTAACCAGGCTCTAGCCAACCAACTATCCCCAACTGGCTCTCCCAGCTGCCTTTTAACCAGGCTTTAGCCAACCAACTATCCCCAACTGGCTCTCCCAGCTGCCTTTTAACCAGTCTCTAGCCTGCAGCTGGAGTGACCTATAAAACCTCGCCTGACCTCCAGTGATATGTTTTCATAATTGGGGCAAAATACCTCCCTGGAGCACTGTTGGACATTCTGTTGTAGTAGTTAGTTTGCATGCTTTAAATGAAATTGGACAACTGAAATCAGAAGTAGTTTTTGTCGAGACAAAATCCTTAAAAGGCAATTAACATTGACTGCCATTTAGCATGAGAACCAGCCTGTGACTTTAAATCACCTTATGTGGCTCCCTTACACAAAGTGTGAAGGGCAGAAACAGTACTACAGTAGCAGCGCTCCCAATATTAAACAGGAATTTGGCTGTATCAAGATTGTTTACAATTTTGTGTGTGTGTGTGGGGGGGGGGGGGGGGGGGGAATCTCTGTTCCCCACTTCATCTTTGCCTATGTGTACTAGATCAGCAAATTCTGAAAAAAAAACAAATTACATAGTTCTTTTAAAACTGTATAATGCGTCATATCCAGTTTAGTATAGGGTTAAAAACCACATTGCCTTTAGCTGTAATAAGAACAGATTTAGCATGCATACATACATATAAAGAAAGGGGGAGGACAAAAGCCAGCACTCCACTGCTGCTCGTTCATCTGCTATACAAAAGTGTATCCCGCATCATCTGCTTCCTTTGACTGACTCTAGGTATCATCTGGGCATAAGAGGAAATGCCCCCGGCCTTGAGATGGTCTCCGCCCTCCTCTTTCTATCGGTGCTTTTCTTGTTTGAATTGAATAAAAGGTGAAAAGGTTTACAGCTGACAATTATTATGTGCTCCTTTCACTGATCCAAGCATGTGCATATGTGATAACTTGATGAATGCAGCAAACTGGCTGAGGCATCCTGTTTTCTCCTCTCAGAGAGACTCTGCTGTTCTTACAGAGCCACAGCTGGTTTGCTTGTGGCACCTTTCCATTTCCACTATTACCATTGTGATGCTTGCTGTGTTCTCTTGAGCTCATTACATCTTTATATCATTAACCAGGGTGGCTCGCAAACAACTGGAATTCCATTATTCCTTCTACCTCATTTAAAGCTATTGTACATTTGGGATAGGGACATAGCATGGCATTGAGCACTGCCGCCATTAATTTGTGTGGGCACTACGTATTTATACTTTATTCAAGTAATTCTTCTAGCTAGTAGGAGAAAAGATAGGACGTCCTTGGAAGGGCAAGGAAATTGAGCTAATTGTAATCACTGTAAAGATGGCTGCCGCCGCGGGAAAACAGAAATGCTAACAATGCTAAGTGAATGTAATAACCACGCACAGGGTGCAGGGCCTCGTGCCTCAGAGAGGGCTGCAGGTCTGTCACAGACCTACTTGGGTGGCACCTGCAAATGTGGGGTTAAAACTATCAAATAAGTAGCCTGTGGGAATGCCCAATCATACAACTGCTATGGAAGGAAAATGATGACATACAGCCAAAACAAACTTAAAAACAGTTTAGAAACAATCAGAAACAATCTTCACACGACTCCAATTTCGATTCAAAATGGATTGGCTACACTCATTAACACACAAGGACCAATTGACCAAATCATTCCTTACAATATGAATTCCATACATCAATACCCTACCAGAATCCACCAAATCACTTCTAAAGACCCAGTTTCAATATACTACATGGTTTTGCACACAAACTTTACTGGGGCATAATCCCATCAACTAAATACACCAAGATTTCCAGGGGCGTAGCGGTCTGAACAAATTAAATATTTAAGTAACCAAGGTATATACTACGTCACATAATTCAGTATATGAATAGCACAACATCAAATACAACCAAAGTTACGTCACAATTTTACACAAGGATTGTAATATAATGCAGAACAATGTAACAAGCAAACCTCAGAAGAGTATCTACAAAATGAATACAAACTAGATACATCACAAAATATAAAGAGGATGTCTGATATTCAACTTCTTAATTATGCAGAACTGTGTTGCCAAATTGTTCAAGCTGTTCTACTTCATTTCTAAATGTTCAAAATTGCTGTCTTAATAAAGAATTGATTTAAGGATGTTCTTCTGTTACCTCAATCCAAATGTGTGCAGCCGGTACCCTTGAGTTTCATGTCCCTTAGAATAAAGTTCACACAATCACGGTTTTAGCAAACGTTTCAACTATTTACTTCTCTTCAACAGGTTAAACAACAACATTTCATTATCCACAGATTCAATTCCACATCAATACAACGCTTTCCCATAATTGCACATTTCCTACATGCAGTTCTTTCCTCTATTCCAGAGTCCCAAACATCACCTGTGTTTGCATGTCCTGCCCCTTAGGCCGAGTACCTCTGAGAGTGTGCTTGATGTCCCAGCAGCTCACATGGCAACATTTGTACAGGTCATTTGCTACCCATAGACACACACATCATTTCCTGTTACACATCTCTGGGGGGTGACCCAGGGCGCCAATAGGGCCAGGACCGCCCCTGATCGGGGGAGGAGTGTTCCCCAGTAAGCAAGCAATCTTTCAGCGTAAGCCATGGATCCAACCTAAAAACTGTCAGGTCGGGTCTGCGGCCTGCACTGAAAGACTGCTGGCGTGCTGGGGGATTCAGAAATACCAGTGGTGGCGATGGTGTGCATGCCCACACAGAGGGCTCTACGTGTCCACTCTGGCATGCATGCCATAGGTACACCTCCGCTGCTATATATTAAACTGTGAGATTAAAGTATAGGAGCTTTTGATAGGAACTAGTTAGCCCATGGAGACTTAGCAGAGAGCCCAAATTCACCCAAAAATTCTAAATGAGATATCCAGTACCTTGCTAGCTTAGACAACCTGGAAAGTACCAGTAATATCCTTCAGTATCTATCCATCTATTGCTATCTATGGCTTCCCTTGTAGATAACCTAGGTCTGATATCAAATGTAGGTATGGGGTGCCTTTTGATAATGTCCCCCCTTGTTTCAAATCATCCTAAATACAATTTGCAATTCGTCAAAAGAATCCTTTGCATTTTATGAAAATGGTCAAATGTGCTAATTTTGTTTTTCTTTTTTATGATTATGTCCTTTATTTTTCTGTGCTTGTGCAAGTTAATCTCATATTTTAATTAAAACATTTTTTTTTCAGATTTCAGTGATTTTGCGTGTATTTGGCTAAGGCACAAGCTACTGAGTGCATTCTTTGATTCCACATATTTGTATGTTTCTTAAAAACAGGCTCATCCTACTTGTGCATCATTTAAATGGAATATTTTGCATAGTACACTCACCCATCTATATGGAAAAGGCAATAAAAACATTTTTTTGTGTATCTAAACTAGACAATGCTGCAGTTTTTAGTCCTAGAAATGTCCCTGTCGGCCTTAAAGGAATAAAACAACAATTGTTAGCCCTTTTAATTGCCACTGTTAATTATTATTTTTTACTAACTTAATTTTGAATAATGTAAACATTTTATATATTATTAACATATTCATAATCATTTATTGATTATTTCAGAATATTGTATATTTTCTACCTATTTTCAATGTTTGTTTAATTTACTGCTACTTACTTAAATAAGCCCCTTCTCTTTCACCTGTTCAGTTTGGAATCCCAAGTGCGTAATTTGTAAAACAATCAGAAAGAAGCAGGTGGGTGCTCTGAGGTTGTACAACTGGAAGACTCTGATTGGTTATTTATAATTTAAGGATTTCAGTTAAATCTCTGGCTTAAGAATCCAAACAGAACTGCTAAATAGGAAATGTAGAGCAGACAGAGAAGGAGAATCAGTAATAAAGTGGCTACAAATAGAAAATGGATGGTAATGATAAAAAAATATATATATACACTGGAAAATGGCATTTATTTAACAATGAAAACCAGTCAGGAAAATAATTGTTGGGGACTAAACTTTCCCTTTAGGCTGGGCTCACACTGGCAGATTTGGCCGTTTGAAAATACACGGTCGCGAAAATGCATAGAAAGGAACGACTATTGGCTGCGTTAGGACACGTGTGCAACACGCTCGCATTTCATGGAGAGGAATATGCACTCAGATACTTTTTGTTACTTTTTTTGGCTGTGTAAAAAAATTCAACCGGATTATTATCAATAGGAATTGAACAATAGACAGTGAATTGTTTTACATGTTTTTTCACCATGCGTTTTAAAAAAAAAAATGCAGTAGAAAATTCACCCATATGAACCCTGCCTTAAAGTGCACCTGTCACCTCAAAACATTATAGCTCCTCCAATCTGATCCCTTAAATCATGATATAGCAGGGATCTGATTGGAGGAGCTATGATGTTAATCATTTAGCCCCTCCCACATGACATGTTCTTTTATAACAGATCCATGGGAAAAAGAAACCTCCCTTTGCTTGGCTGAATTCACATCACTACTCATACTGCCACTGTGCAACTGTTTAAGCCTGAGAACTTGTCAAATAGCATGTTTCCATTTGTTTCTTTGCTAAGGGAATCCTTAGTGAATTCATATCTGA
This sequence comes from Pipa parva, assembly GCA_019650415.1. NCBI lineage: Eukaryota > Metazoa > Chordata > Amphibia > Anura > Pipidae > Pipa > Pipa parva. The sequence goes on from WMED01001425.1 coordinate 5,105, forward strand.
GTATACAGTAGCTGCCGGGCTTTTCTTTCACTTTCTGTTTCACATTGACCTCATGATGGGGATATTTCTGTCTTTATTTCTAAGGGTAATATGAGATGAGGTATTTTGTCAGGATGGCAGCAAAATGAATCCTCTTGATTTCAATGGTGACTGCGTAAATACCACTTAGTGACTTTTGGCGCAAGCATTGACGTGGTCCCCACTGAAAGCAATAAGTTTCCTTTAAGGCCTCATCTACCAAACCACTAACTAAAAGCAAATAAGCAGTGTATTGCTGCCTATACTATTGACATTATTTACCTATATTTATATAACGCTCCGCATTTACTTAAACTGAAACTGTCACCTATGGTTCACCATTCGAACGGCAATGTCAGAGCAGGTATTTTGATGTCGCTGGTGAAGATCTCATAAAAAAAAAAAAACACAAAAAAAAATATAATAATAAATAATAATCTGATTTAAATGGCTATCACTTTAAAACCACCATGCAACTTCACACATCAAAACTCTCACTAGTATTCATTGTCGGATGTTACCATTAGTGCTGAAAGAAAAAGATTACTTTTTTTTTTTTTTGGAATTGGTTTTCATTAAAAGTCTTGAAAAATTTCTGCTTAATTTGCCCCTTGATTCCAGAAAATATTCTAATATGCAAAAGAGACATTGAAAGGGTGATATTGCCCTGTTTGCTTGGGGTGTTAGCATGCTGTTAACAAATGTCATTATAGTATAAAGTGAATAGAACGTGGGCTTCTAACACTAGAAGAACAATGAAAGTAAGATAAACTATCTACCTAACAATACAACAGTTTACAAGCAAATTTAGAACAAGACAATGGGATATTTATTACTTACAGAAGATAACATCACTGTTTGCACATTCAGCTATAGCGCTGATTTATGCTGAACACTTACTGTGGTCTCACATAAAGATCAATAGGGAGATAGCAGAACAGAGGAATAATCTCAAATAACTCCTAAAATTCGCACACTGGATAAAAATGTGTTAACTCTAAATAAACCTCTGAGATCAAAGCATTGAAGTGGAAGGTGTGAACTTTGCTTAGGATGTGCAGGTGCAATGCCACAAGTCACTCAGTTTTTACATTGAACATTGACTTCCCTTATTAGGAGGTGTCGAGTTTTTCGATCGGATTTTTCAGTGGAAAGGTAGCCATACTTTACATTAGTAGTACGGGTTACCTTTCTATCGAAAAACTCGAAAGTTTCTGTTGGTAAATATCGATTGGAAAAAAATCTTGCAATTTTTACTGCAAGAAACTTCCGAGATCTCGCAGGAATAAACTCGGAACAGAGAAATCAGGCTTTTCCGAGTGTATTAAATGGCGCCCAGAAGTGTGTTGTGGCCAGATCATGTCAGAAAGAAGTGTTGTCCAAGTAGAAATCCAACAACTTGTAGCTGAATGCTACCTAGAAAAGAAGCGCAACAAAAAAGCACTATATAGTCCATTAAAAGATGACAAACAATAAAGTGCTAATAGATCCCAAACGTCCAAAAATGTAATGCACAAACAAATTGCAAATAATAATGTGCCTTTGATAAACGGAAATAAATGACACCCTTTTGTGATTCAAAAGTGTTGTATCCAAACACATTCAATATATGTGCTTACCAGAGCAACATAGGTAAACCAGCTTTAAGAAATCACTGGCGATTCATTCAATGATAACTTGCTTTTCAAGTAGAAAATCGAATGTTTAATTGACTGCACATTTGCAAGTGTTTTCCTCCTGCTTCATGCAATTACAGCTGATTAGCTGGAAATATAAGTTAATGTATAGATAGGCTCTGGATCTTTTTTGGGTCCTTCATTTGGCTTCAACCTTTTGACCCACCAGGGAGAGTTGGTAGAGAAGTGGTTGCTGAAGCCCCATAGTTTACCTAGAGAATGGAATCCACTAAACATGATAAGTTAGAAGAAAAAGAGGAAGGTATCTATTGCTTTCCCCAGAATTGGACGCCTTAATTCAATCTTTTGAATGATCAGTCCTGGGCTAGGATCATTTGAAACCCCATTATGGAAGAGCTGTAAAGGTATAACAATGTGTTGATGTAAATGCGTTAGCGATCCCCCATAAATTCTGAACAACCAATAATTCCAAGTATGGGTATGGTATCAAAAAGTAAAGATAATTAATATCTATTGTGCAAATTCTCATTTAAACCTGTAAAAGTGAAATAAATTGTGACAGCCAGTTTATCGCCTCCAGTTTATCTAAAAGCATGCATAATTTGACCTAATAACAATTAAGAAGACGGTAACAAATCAGAATTACAGCTTCGTGGATGAAGATAGAATTGGCCTGAATATAAATCTGCTTAATCTAAATGATTGGGAAATAAAGTCTGCATATTAACATGCTATATTCTTCTCAAATGTGAACGCTCTACAACATGCATCTCTCTTAATATTCTAAATACCAAATCACTGTCAATCTCTTTACATATTAAACCCCAATGCACAATCTTATTTCTTTTTGTTTCATACATTCTCCTAAGATGAATTGGTGTTGTCCAGTTAAAAATCTGGGGCCTGGTGTGGTTTGAGTTACATATTTTTTGGAAACAAGAAAAGAGGGTAGAGCAGCACAAACAACCAGCTGCACGCAGTCTATTTACCTTGTAACTTATGTTCATATTTCCTTTTCCCAAGCCTCTGGATAAAAGTGCAAAGGCAATCCCTTTAAATGTAAGGTGATGCATGCAGTGCTGATTTCAGTTTAAATGGAAGTGGATTGCCTACTTCCTACCTGCCAATGACAATGGCGATTATCAAACATGCCAGTAATACAAGGTAAGAGAAATAGCCACTTCTATCAATGTAAAATTTAAACAGCAGTTGGAGGAATAATACCCAGTATACTCTGAGACTGATGGTGGGTTTGTAAGCAGTGTGTAGGGTATATGATTGTGAACTGGGAGCAATGGGGGATATGGTGCTGTACCACTATTAGCGCTCCAGCAGAGGAAACAAGAAGGGAGGGGGGCACCTAGCAGGACAGCGCCCCCCTTCCCAGCAGCATAGGCAGTGTCCTAGAAATTCATAGCATTAAATTACTCTCAATTCTAAAACAAAAGGGAGAGGTATCTACTGAGGGCTATACCCTATATTCTGAGGGCTATACCCTATATTCTGAGGGCTATACAGTCAGATAACTGGGACATCATGTAGCAAGCTAAGAGCTGACTCCTCTATTAGGCCAAAAAGGCAGTTTCCTTAGGCCTTACATTTTGTTGAGCTAGCCCTGCCGTAGAATTATGAAAGAACTGAAAAGCAGGGCAACCTCTGGACGGGCACTCAATTATTTAATATAATAATTCTTTTATGTCTGTTTCTCTTTACTGCTCTAGAGGTTTGATGGTAGTGAGGTAGAGCAAGAACAACGGTGGGAGATTCAAAATAAGATTCTCCTAATTTGGTTGATAGACTGTGTTTGACAGGAGAGGTAGGACGTCTAGGCAAGTGGCAAAAGGTGACACACATCAGATACAGGCCACTGCATGGTCATGAGATATGCGTAGGGGTAGTTGCAAATTCAGACATTCATGGGCATATTTATGGAAATCATGAAATAAATCCACTGGCAGGGGAGAAACATGTTTCATCTGGTAAAATGCTTTTCCCGCCCAACTACTGTGTAAATATAGGTGCAAATAACTTTGAGTATATGACACTCATTGGTCTGTTATATTATCTGGCTTTATACAAAATGAATGGAATTGAAAAGAGCACATATCCATTATTGATTAATAATTATTAATTAGATGGGGACTTCTAATTAAGGGGTTTAAGGCCATCAGTCTTTAAACCATATAACATGCCTGGATGTTCAGATCTGCTGTTAGTCTTGTTGCTATGCTGCTGTGCTAACTGGCAACAGATTTAGAACAGTGCAATGCACACAACTGTTTTATTCCAAAATTTACCTTAGCCGTCACTTATCTTCTTTGTTCCACTGTTTATCAGGATAACTTGGGGTTTCCTGGACACCACAGTGGGTTTTTCACTGGCCCTACCCAAGGCATGGAGTCTAAGGGATCCCTGGTCTTCACCCTTATCCCCCACAAGGAGGTATGGCCTTTGCAGCAAAGGGATCCCCAGGTCGCAGCCCCTGGGGGAGCCACACACTGGTGGTGTTGAGGTGGTAGGAGAGGAGTAGGAGGGAACTTCCAGAACCTGGATCACCAAAAGCCAGGTACACAAGGAGTCTGAGACCAAACTGGAGACGAGCAGACTGTAGCAGACAACACACTAGGGAGAACTGGATACCAGCAGGCAAAAACAGGAATCAAGAGGAGAAACAAGAATGGAGCAGAATAAACAGATCTGGATCAGGTAACAGGATACAGGAAGTATGACCTATAATCAGACGACATAGCCAGCCTTCAGAGTATATATAGGCAGAGCCTAGTGGGAATTGGTTGGCAACAAGCTACCAGATGGGAGTAGATGAGTCTTACAATTCACAGCACCTGTGTAAGGCTTCGATCAGGTGCTTGAAAACCAGCCAGGCATAAAACTTCAGGCAGCTTGGTGGAAAAGATGTAATATCACCACCTGTGGGACAAAATTTTGAGGGTTCAAATCCCGGCACTGGAGCGACCATTGTGTTACACTGTTCCTATAAATAAGCCTTTTCTTGCTACCCTGTATATTGGCCTGTTCTAGTTTCCCCGTGTTTAGCTTGTTCCAGTTTCCCTGTATATTAGTCTGTTAGAATTAGAATGTTGCAGCATCCATCCTTTTTTACTGTCCCAGCTCTCTTTTGTATTATCATGTTCCAGTGTTCTATCCATTGTTTGTGTTCCTGAATTCAGCTTTGTTGAAGTGTTCCTTTATCCAGCCATTTTCCCCTGTTTCCTGAAGTCATGTATTAATATTCTTGACTCCTGCCCTCTCTTCTGGCCTCCTGGTTTCTGACCCCTGACCTGTTTTCAGCTGACTCAAACCTTTAGGGTTGTGTGTTACTCCTGCCTTTTAATTCCAGTGTTGTATATTCAGTATTCTTGCCTATCCTTGAAAACAAATGGAAATCTCATTCATTTAATACCAGAACAGAAGAAGGTCAGATTGAAGGTGCCATAGATGGCTGTTATCAGCAGAGATGCATGTCTAGTTTATATTCTCAATGGTTCCTCTGGATTTTTTCATGTATTTATTTTTATTTGAGCAGTATGTGGGCCATTCCCTTTTGGTTCTAATAATCAATCATCCTTCTAAATAGAAGAAGTTGACAATGCTGAGATGGATGAAGGTAAATTTATAACTATTGCAGTGTGTGGAGCCAGAGAGTTGGGTTACCCTTGATTTGTTCCAAGGCATGTAGGCATCAGAAACATCACTGAAAATACTTTAATGACCATTATGCTGCTCTTGGTACATTTTAAAATAATGGTCACAATACTGCTGCTGGCAACTCATATTCTCACAGAAAGACATAAAAGGTGCCCTTTAAATAAGACAAACTGTCCTAGAATCATTTTAGCGACTGAAAAGGCATTTATAAGACTTTTGACAAGAGTTCAGAGCTTGTATCCTGCAGCAAAACAAATCATCATTCAGCTTACTGATGTTAAGAGCAATGTTAATTGGTTAATCAGCAGTTAATTATAGAAAACGCCAGACTCTCCCTGCTTGTCAGTGGCACCCTTGGAACTAAATTCTGACTGCTTAAAATAGAATCTTATTTTCTGTATGTATGTAAGGGGGGAATAAGTCAAGCAGGTTTCTCCTGTTTCATTAACAAAACTGGCATCAACTATAAGCATTTCTAGCTCAATACATAATATAGCTGATCAAATTGCAAGCATTCTTTGGGATTTTTTACAATACAAATCCCAATCCCTATAATCCCTGTTGATCCAGGAGGACAATCACAGTAGTTGCATTATCACAACCTTTGTATTACTACAACTGATTCTGGGTTCAATTCCACCCTGGACTTCATCTGCATGGAGTTTGTCTGTTCTCCCCGCATCTGCATGGAGTTTGTATGTTCTCCCCGCATCTGCATGGAGTTTGTATGTTCTCCCCGCATCTGCATGGAGTTTGTATGTTCTCCCCGCATCTGCATGGAGTTTGTTTGTTCTCCCCGCATCTGCATGGAGTTTGTATGTTCTCCCTGCATCTGCATGGAGTTTGTATGTTCTCCCCGCATCTGCATGGAATTTGTATGTTCTTCCCGCATCTGCATGGAGTTTGTATGTTCTCCCCACACCTGCGTGGGTTTCCTCCGGGCACTCCAGTTTCCTCCCACAATCCAAAAACATACATCTATGTCTTTCTGTGTGTGATTGAATAGGGAAACTAGATTGTAAGCTCCACGGGCAGGGACTAACGTGAATGGTGAATCTCTGTAAAGTGCTGCGTAATATGTCAGCGCTATATAAACGAATAAATACATATATACATTAAAGATGAAGTAATGTATCCTAACTATAACTGATATGCTGAAAGCATAGGGTCTGTCAGCCAGAACTGCTATATGAAGAAGAAAATCAGTGGCTTTGGGCTGTAGTACTATCCTACAGAACTGCCAGGGCTTGTATGTCACTGCTACCATATTGGATCCTCATTAATATGCTAATAAATTCTGATACTTCATCACACATATTCGAGTATAAGAAGAGGCCCAGCGTCTCAAAAGTACATTGTTTAAACAGAGTTGTATGCAGCCAATCCTCTTCCATCACACATATTGTTTGACTGCTTGATAATTGTCACATTGCCCATTGAAGTGTGAATATCATTATAAACACACAGGTTTTCACAAATGCTCTGCTGAAGCCAATGTCCAGGACAACAGCTCAGCGGGCAGGTGGAGTTGAATTGCTATAAAGTCTGCCATGTACTTGTGAAAATATGCATGCAGAAGAAGCATAAATAATCAAGTAGGTGCTTTTCTAGTTTTTCAGTATCCCTTTAAAAGGTGGAGTCTAAGTTAAGTCAGACAATCCCCCTGCTTTTTTGGTTGTTCTAGGGGCAGAGCCTCATGAAAGACATCGTTGTGGCTTCTCCATTCAGAATCCAATGTATAAGGCATGTGATTGGAGGAGCCTAATCTACATGGCATGTGATTGGTGGAGCCTAATCTACACAGTGCTATGGCTATTCAGGAATTCAGGAAAATGTACCTTGTCTTTATTTCTGAGCCAAGCATTTCGAGTATGGTTCAGAATATGTTCCCACAATAATATGTCCACAAGGAATATGCCAGCAGTGGCTCAATCCCTTATCAATATGATTAGTATAGTAGTTACTCACACCCATTCACTTCCACTGTGTGCTCTGGGGGGACAGACATTCCATCCGTCATACTTTAGCAAATATACAAATCCACAATCTCCAGCACTTCAGTGCTGAATATGTGATGAAAGGCTATTCAACATAGTATCAAATCCTAAGTGTTTCGCACTGACAAATGCTTAATCATAGATAATTAAGACCTGTAGTCGCTGCTATTTTAAGGGTTTGTTTTAAATGTTTTGGTAAGTTGACTTCTCTATATATACTCGTTTTTTTAGCAGCACCTTGTCTATGATTAAGCGCCATCGCGCAAAACCAGTTAGAGGGTGCTCATATCTTTTTATCTTATCACCATGACGCTTGGATTTTAACTTTATTACAATAAATTTTGGATGATTTTATATATTTATTTCGGAGTGCCGGAGTCTTCGTTCATTTGTTTGTTTTAAACCTGCCTCTTTGGTATAAATGTTATATGTATTACAGATTGGTTGATCCTACAGCCAGAACAATGTATCTATTATATTAGGAATACAAAGGATACAACTTGTATTAATTAAATCATTACGTAGAAATGAACCCTGCAGCACTGTCATGAAAGAAGAAAATGCCGTGCTTAGCAATAAAAAGATAATCTGTTTGTACAAAAACTGTTGCTGCATAACATACTAACAAAAACAAAACTGACATACCTACTGATAAATGAAGTATGACAATTCATATTATATTATGGCTCAGAATATCCCTTGCTATCCAGGTCAATATCAGTAGTGGACCTGACAGGTTCACTTTAACATTTCTGTAAAACATATGTAACAATATGGCTGTGCAGCTCACTATTCAACCCTGTGGTCACATTAAGGGGGTAATTCACGATAGTGCGAAGTGAGGTGCGGAGTCCTTGCCTCACTTCGCACTGACTGATATGTGCTCGCTGATGTCCTGCACGCAGACATCAGCGAGCGCTTTAAAGGGATTCCAGTCTCAGCGAGAACAAAAGAGTTGCATCACCGAGACTGGAATCCCTTTAAAGCGCTCGCTGATGTCCGCGTGCAGGACATCAGCGAGCGCATATCAGTCAGTGCGAAGTGAGGCGAGGACTCTGCACCTCACTTTGCACTATCGTGAATTACCCCCTAACAGCGTTACCCTCAAATTGTAGCTGAACACTGCATGGCATGGGTGTACTGATTACTAATTGGAGGTGCAGGCCTCTGCAGTCTTACATACTCTGGCTTACATATGCAAAAATATTCTGGGTGCCAAGGTTTCAACCACACCGGGGGCATAACAATAGTGGTTTATGACATTTTATAGTATTTTTATCAAGGTACAAAGTCAACTGCAAAAATGAATTTGTCATACTTCGCAATAATTTGCCTGTACTGTAACGTAGATAATTCTACCTCTTCACTAAACCGCAAATTCATGCACAATGTTTCGAATAGTTACATAGTGATTTGTGTGCATTCTTGTGATCAGCAGGAAGTTGAAGCAGCACTTGGGAGAGAAACGCTGTAGCGTCTAGTGCTACAACAGATGTAGCCGAGCCAGGGAAGAGGTAGGGAGGGACAGGGAAAAGGAGGAGGGCGAGTACTAAGATAGCGTCCCCCTCCAGCAGTCCTGACAGTCTAGTTTTACACAGTCCTGTTTGGGTCTTGGCACAATGTCTGGATTTCCCCAGAAATCTACAATAGAATAACAGAATCAGGAAAAATCTATTAGATGTCGCTAAAAGCTGGTAACAGACAGTGTTTGCATAACTTGGCACCACCATGCAGGCATAATTAGTTTTATATACAGTATGTGCCAAATTTAAAAGGCCTGGGGTCCCCACACTCTGTGCTAATGCAGCATTAGACCCTTTGGGCCAGAGCTTCAGACTTTACGCTATCTGTACCTATCACTTTTAAAACTCAAATACATATAAATATATAAATAGTTTCTTTCGGTTAGATTCTATTCTGTAAAAATCTAAAAATCTGCATATATCCTGCCTTAAAATGTTAATTTGGACACTGAGGAATTTGTTTAAATTATTATCCCCATTAATTTGTGATTTATTTCCAGGGCAATTGTTGCATTTACAGCCTATATAGAAACAAGGAGTGTAAAGTACTTAAAAAGCAGATTATCTGTCAGTCAAATTGATGAATTTAAAGGGACAGTGTTCTCAAAAATTGAAAAGGCATGTACAGTACTAGTACTATATTAAAGATCCAACAGGCTGGCAGTGTATTATGAAGACTAATTGGATATATACAGTATATATATATATATATTTCTTTTCTGTATTATATTTTAGTCTCTGGTACCCAGTAGTGTTTTGTAGTGCAATACAGTGGGCCAGTACAGACTTCCAACACTCCAGTTCCTAGATAGGGCCCAAAGCAAGAACCCCTGATGGTCTTTGTATTTTCTTGTATGCTTGGCTGACCTTATAATGTGTTTCAGCAGAACTTCATGCTCGGTCTGCTGTTCCTTGAATGTAAGAGCCAAACCTACAGGGGTATGACAACAGAGGTTATAGGGTAAGGGGTCATGGCTGGGGGGCTCCAATGAAGACTTTGCACAGGGATCTGTAGCAGATTTGGCCCAGTTGGGTGTGGGCAAAGGGTTTGGCACTGTTGGTGGAAGGGAACCCAGATGCACTAGGCCTCAGGAATTTTAGTTATGTTACTGCACACCTTGGCAGAGGCAGGTCTCATAGTGAGCCATCACATTGGATTAAATATACATTTATTGTTTTCTATATTTATATTATTAGTATCAATAATGGAGGCACCTCTCACTGACTCATGCAAATGAATCCATACTTCTTAACCCTACTGGATTCAGTCCTCTGTCCCACAGTGACTTATCAACAAATATTCCCCAGAAATGGTGAAAAAACTTTCCTTGGTTTGAAGAGATAACTTTTCCCCAAGGTACACCCATCCGTGTACGAAATACAATCCCGTGAATCCGAAAAAGTAGGGAAAGCAGCAGACAAGGTAGTGAACCACCAAATAAATTTAATGACGTGCTGCAATGCATGTTTCAGGCCTAGGCCCTTTATCAAATGGTCATTTGGCAGTATTGTGGGTATGGGCTGAGATTTTATATATTTGCTGGAGAGTTTTACTATATTTTGCATGTCGAAGGGTCATTTAAACTGTACAGAAAAATATTTTAGGACATTTTTCAGTGTGTGACTAATGGTACTTTTCACTGAGTCTTTTGGCATGTTGCATACTACATCCACATAGCTTATTTCTATTATATCTAGTACTATACAATATTTTTAATCTAGCACATCTGCTGGTTTAAAATAAAGGAAGATTTGGCAGTGTATCATTGTAAAAATGGGTCATGGTTTGGATGGAACTGGTCATGGCGTCCTACACCTGCCACATTTCTGTCTTCTCCTTTTCCCTCTCAGATACTTAAAATTAATTTCCAGGGTCTCCGGCTATTGGGGAAACTACCTCTTCCAAAAGTCCTTGTTTTCTGAGAAGCCAGAAACCAGAAGCGATAGCCAAAGAGGATGAGGCAATCTCTGGTATGGAGGTGTAGACAATGAGAGTGCCTGCATAGACAGATCCAGAATTTCAGTTCTAAAGAAGAGAAGGAGGAAATTCTCTCTCATACTTACTGGGGTTTTCATTTCCTGGACTGGAACAAGTTAATGGGACCAATGTAATAATCCTCTGCTTAATAAAGCATAGAAAATAATTAACATTAAAGTCTTTCCTCACACTTTTACACTATTTTTTTTTATTATTGATGAAGATAGAAGTATCTCCACAGGGGAAGGGGAGTTTTGCCCACTGCTACTGTATGTTCCCGTTCAGGAAAAGAAAATTCTGGTTAATACAAAATAGGAGTTTCACCTTTCCTGACCTTCAAATGGCAAAGGGACTGATGGGACTTAACCAAGACTTGTAAGAACATTTATTTTGGTTACCCAGCCAGCAGAACATTGTAACAAAATTTAGTATAACTAGCTAAAAATACATCAAATGTATAAAACACAATAAATCAATTACACAACAGAATGCCAAGCTGCTAGATGTGCCCGGGTTAAGTGAACCTTAAGAAATGGGAAAATCGCTGCACTATTTTTATAAGCTCCCTGGATCCAAGCTGTAATCCACTTGGCAATTATTAGTTGTTGCTCCCTTGTTTTTCTTTCTACCAAAGGTAGGATTAACAAGGAATCAGATTTCCTAAAATCCTTAGTTCTTTCTAAATAGATTTTCAAGCAATGCCCTACATCCAAGTTGTGCCAACCTTCTTCTTACATGGTAGCCAGTTCCAGAAATAATGTAGACAGGGATGATACATTAAAAATGTTCGACCCCCCCCCCCCCAAGGCAGAGACAATCTGAAGTTCCTTTGGTTACTTTAATATAGCGCTACCAGAAATTGCAAGGTCACGTGACTGCGATTAAAGGAACCAATTTAAGCCAATGCAACCTGATAGAAAATCACCCCTCAATACAGGTGTCATTGGGTTGGTAGTTAAACATATGAACACACATATGGGGTACCACAGGACTTGAACAACTCTGGAGGTGATAGCATACCCAGACCCCATTATGTTTCTGGAGGAACAAAGGTGTACTGGGAAAAGGTCATCAGAAATGAAGAATGTGAAAGAGCAAGGGGGTTTGGCCTTTGTGACAAGGAGACTCTCAGGTCGTGGCCCTTGGGAACTGCTGAACTGTAGCACTCAGGACCACATGGAGAGTAGTGTTCAGCAGCAGCAGAGCCACCAGCACTTATAGCAGCCAGGTGAAGATATTGCTGAAGAATGCTGAACTTTGTACAGAGATGCTAGGCAGCAGAGCTGACAATTTACTGAAATTGTAACACATGCTGCAGGAGAAGCAAGACTCTGTAGGCAAACAGGACATAGGAAAGGCATAGAATGTCAGAAAACAGCACAGTACATCAGCATAATACTTGAAAGGACATAAATGCTAGAGCACTGAAGCTGACTTCATCGCTGCTGCCTACTGAGATAGGCTAGAAATCTAGCAGTGAAGAGCTGCATACATAGCATAGCAACCCAGACCTAACAGCTTCATCCAGTTAGCACTGCCCTTGACAATAGGGAATTCAATATTTAGGTTATTATGAAAGTCAGAAGCAACTTTAGGCTTCCTTCAAACTGGTTTGTCCTGATTAAATATTAAATTAGATTCAGAAGCTAGGTTAATATTCCAAGGAGTTGTTAAAGAAATCACCTCCCAAGCTGTTGGATTTAGGAATTAGAAACAGTTTTGCATTTCTGGATATACCCTTCAAATCAGTTGATCTGGACATAGCCTTCAAATCAGTTGATCTGGACATAGCCTTCAAATCAATCTATCTGGACATAGCCTTCAAATCACTTGATCTGGACTTAGCCTACAAATCAGTTGATCTGGACATAGCCTTCAAATCAGTTGATCTGGACATAGCCTACAAATCAGTTGATCTGCACCATAGCCTTCAAATCAGTGGATGTGGACATAGCCTTCAAATCATTTGATCTGGACATAGCCTTCAAATCAGTTGATCTGGACATAGCCTTCAAATCAGTTGATCTGGACAAAGCCTTCAAATCAGTTGATCTGAACATAGCCTTCAAATCAATTGATGTGGACATACCCTTCAAATCAGTTGATCTGGACATAGCCTTCAATCAGTTGATCTGGACATAGCCTACAAATCAGTTGATCTGGACATAGCCTACAAATCAGTTGATCTGGACATAGCCTACAAATCAGTTGATCTGGACATAGCCTTCAAATCAGTTGATCTGGACATAGCCTTCAAATCAGTTGATCTGGACATAGCCTTTAAATCAGTTGATCTGGACATAGCCTTCAAATCAGTTGATCTGAACGTAGTCTATTTTCCAAATCCAGACATTCTCTGCTTTAACACAAGCTTCTTTGCTCTTGTTCAAATTCTGAGAATTCAACCACCAGATTACATTCTGCTTCATGGTGTTTGAAATCCAGAGAGATGTGATAATGCTGCCAATCCAATTTTTGAAGCTTCTTATCACCCATGGAACATTCCAATGCTTCTGATGTAGCCACTATCTTCCCTATTACTGATGGGTTTGTCTGTCCTGTAGCTACTTGGCTGCTCAGTAAATGGCTCTAAAATGTGCTCCTTTGACAGGATTATCTTACCGAGAAATCTTAGATTTGATTCTAGGAGTCAGTTGAGTCTTCTTTTTGCTTATAACCCAACCATACCTCGTTAGACTATCCAATACAGACTGAAAATGGGCCAACAGATTGAGGGTCCAAGTATTAGTTGTAGGCACCTGCAGAAAATTATAAGTGCTATGTATGACTGTGACAAATATGATTGTGATTACAAACCAGGGATTAGTTCTTGCTGCAGTATCTTAAAATTTGCAGCTTTTACAAGGCCTGGCTATTACTTAGAAAGGGTACTGGGTTTTATACATCAATTTACATGCCGCTACTGCTTCTCCTAAGGCACCAAGCAAGACTAGGGTGGAGCTATTCAGCTATCTCAGATCAGAGACAACAACTTAGGGGGTTATTCACTAAGGTGTGAATTTGACTGTCGAATTCGCAAACAGCGGATTCCCATAGAAAGTCCACTACAATTTCCGCATTGTAAAGTCGCAACAATTTTTATAAAGTTAAGATTGCGACAATTTTCCCATAATAAATTCACGACTGCAACAATATTTTCATTATAAAGACATGACTGTGACAGTAGCAGCCTATTACGACAGTCTTTATCTGGCAAATTCGCACCTATATGCAACAATTCGGACTTTAGTGAATAACCCCCTAACACTCCAAAAAAAAAAAAAGATTCCAAAGTGGTGTTACATCTGTATGCAAATCACCCATATATACAGCGCTGGCTCTGCCATTAGGCAAAGTAGGCAAATGCTAGGGGCGCCGCCTGCCCAGTGGGGTGCCCCTAGCATTTTTTTTTTTTTTACATTTGTGCT
>WMED01001426.1:0-11898 GCA_019650415.1 Pipa parva
ATATATATATATATATATATATATATATATATATATATATATATATACACACACACTCTGCTTTATTTTCTGTAAACTGATGAGCTTGTGATTATACCACAACAAATTTTATGTGGTAATAAAATAAGTTTACATGTTGAAATGCCATGATAATAGCAGCATAACAGTATATAACAAAGTAATAGAAGAAAGGGGGAAAAAATATATATAATTTTGGGATAGATATCAAAATTTTTGTTTTTACTTGCCCTTTAAAGTTATAATATCTGCGGTCGGTTCTATGGCACAATATGCATTTTATCAGTTGGGGGGGGGGGGAAGGGCTACGAAAATCTCTCCCCATTGATTTCAATTTTAAACTACAACAAAATCCATGGAAACCTTTCAAGGCATGCTTTACTTGTCAAGTGCCTCTAACAATATTTGTGCATTAGATCATATCTAGTTAGCCAGGCATTTATTGTAGCCACCTATTGGGTAAAAGAAAATAGGCAGTGGTAATTAGGCACTTTTTTGTACATTTTACAGCAAGTGGAAAAACTTCTAGGGGGTTATTGACTAAAGTAAGAATTAAACTGTCAAATTCTCAAACAGTGGATTCCCATAGCAAATCCATGACAATAGCAGTCAGTTGCAACCTTCATGAGCCTAGGTTTACACTAGCGTATTGCGCGCAGCGTATTTTAAAAAATGACTGGCGAAAATATGCTCAGAATAGAGGCCAGTGAAAATCCGTAGAGAACAATGTTAATGTAAGAAAAGTGTTCACACTAGCGTATCATGCACAGCATATTACGCTACAATGTAACCCGCTCAATTTATTTGAGCACATGGAACGCAGCGAATTTTATGGAACGACAGTTTCAATGGGAATTGAACAGTTGTGATCACACAGCGTATAATTAGCTGGTGAATTCACACCTTTACGTGACCATTCAAATCTTAGTCAACAACCCCCATTAATGTACTATATAATCTAATATTCTCTCCAGTTGCTTTATTTTTTATTTAAACAATACCACTGGACATTCAATAAATGATTCATTTCATGGAAAATTAGGACCAGTTATTAATAGAAAATGCTTTTGCTATTTTTCCTTCATTTCAACATCACGTTTGCAGACTGTTTTTGTGGGTTTAAGCATTGTCAATGGCTTGATTGATGGCCCTTGTGTTAAATGGTCTACACTTTAGAATTTCCGTACCCTACCACCAAAAATGACAGTATTTAAAACCAGTTTCTCTTTTAAATTATCGTGTCTTTTCTTTTTATATCTTGCAGATGCTTTGAATTTTTTTAAATTATTTTCTACCTGGAGTCTATTATTTTTTTTTTTAATTTGTATTTTTTTTTTAAATTTTTGTATTTTTATTTTTTTTTAAGTTTTCGCTTGTAAAATATGGTTCTTTCTTGTGTTACAGTGTGGTTTTGTATCTTCCAGTAATTGTAAAGAAATTGAAGTATACTTCACAAAGATATTTTTTGTAATGCTACTTTAAACTGAAGTGTTTGGTCTCTTTTCTGTACTGATTAAAACCAATAGTGAACCAACGACTTTGAGTGGAGGATCCATAATTTACTATGCACATGCTATAACCCTATTACACATACTTTTTAAATGATATTGTGGCCTCTAATTTTTTTTTCTTAATTTTCTACACTGTTTGGAGCATATTTATCAAAAAGGTTAAAGGTAATATATTGTTATTGTGGAAAAAATGTTAACATATGTTAAAATGATATTTTTTTTTAGGCAGTTGTGTTACCATTGTACACATGATGGACGTTCAGTTGATCATGCTGAAAAATTGGTGATTTTAAATAGCTTTTCACATTTTAACCAGTATATTAAGTGTAGGCATTTTGGTCCCTGGTAAGAAATATTAGATGGGTTAAAGGGAAAGTTTGGGTTCTGAATTGAATAGAAAAAAAAAATTGTTAATAATAAGTAGTAGTCACCTTGGAGGTTATTCATCAAAGTCTGAACAGTCACGTATATGCCCGTATTCATGTCTATTTGCGACTTCTCCAACTCCGCTTATTCAACAATCTCAGCTATGTGACGAATTTGCGACCAATTTACACCAGTCACAAACTTACGGAGCTCTTCACATCAATTTGTATGCGTGTGCATCGGTAATTCAGCTATTCAGCATGCGACTGTCTGTTGAAGGAGTGAATTCTGCAAGGCGTACAGCTCTGAATTCACCTGTTTGCCTTCACAAGATTAGAGTGGCGAATTGAGGTGTTTGATGGCAGGGCTCCACTGTAGCGTAAGGAGACTATTCATTAAAAATGGCGACTGCGACTAAATTAGTCTACTATTAAACATGAACTAGACACAAGGTGACGTATAAAAATAAGTATTTTTCACTTCTATACAGTTAATGGGATCTGATTAGACTGATGTCACTGCCCTTCACTGGAGGAGTTCTCACTTCGCATGACTTCTCATCCTACTATAGTGCGTCAGACTACACCGCACTACATATGCGCTGGCGTCCATGAATAAGAGGAAGTGAATTCGCGACTTCCTAGTCGTATTGATGCGAACAGACGCAGAGACACTATGCAAGGCGATTTCAGACTTTGATGAATAACCCCTTACAGTCTCTTCACTCTTGTCTGTAGTGGGCTGTCTAAGAAAGGTTTGTTTCTTCACAAAAGGTAAATTATTTTTTATGAAATTAATATTACTAAAACGTCCTTTTTGTGTTTAATTTAGAACCCAAGCTAGCCCTTAAAGTGTGCAAAAGTCTAAAAAAAACAAGTGTATTTTAAAAATAAATTAAATAAACAAGTATTTATTTTTTTAATTGTATTTGTGACTTCTAAGCATACTATAATCATAGTTTCAATTTTTACTGTCTGGCTAAATTTATTACCCAACCATGTTGCATGAAATTATGACCTCTTATAAAGTAGTTAAAGGGTATGAAAAGTTTGAATAAAACAGTATTGTTATTTGACATGTATACATATAGAAAGCCAACTTAAATGTTAAGGGGGTAGTTCAGCATAGTGCGAAGTTACCTCCGTATACTTCGCATCACTTCGGAGAGGCTGTTATGCTCTCGCTGATGTCCTGCATGTGCACATCAGCGAACGCTTTAAAGGTATTCCAGTCTCGGCAAGACCAGTCAAGTTGCCTCGCCGAGACTGGAATACCTTTAAAGTGTTCGCTGATGTGCGCATAACAGCCTCTCCGAAGTGATGCGATGGATCCGGAGGTAACTTCGCACTATGCTGAATTACCCAATAAAATGTAAAAACGATTTTGTGATCAGTAGTACGTCTCTTGATTAAACAGCCCTTGCTCCTGAGTGACATCACTCACTATACATTGTGCATGTTCAAGTGTGGAATCCCACCCCCTCTCATCTAAAAAGCTTGTTCCTATCCCTGAGCATGCGAGGTTGAAAGCTGTTCGACCGCCTCTGGGGTCGGCTGTAGAGAGAGGAAGTCTGGGAAGGGAGGGGGTGTGGCTACACACAGCAGGGAAGTCGAGAGGGGGAAAGCAGTTACAGGGGGATGTTGGGCTCTACTGAATTAAGGGACAAGTCGGGGGTTTCTTAATCACTTTATTTCTGGACAATAGGTAATTCTGTATAGACAGGGTTTACATAGCCTTTAATGGAATATCCATAAAATCAACCCACAATACAGGCTGAAAATGGACCAAACCTATTGTGGAACACTTTTTTTCTATTTTAAATAAATTCTCATCCGATAAAGTTTTCTAATAATTTTACTTTAGGTTTGGAAATGTACTTTTGAATTCATTTTGACTTGCAGTTTGGTTTTATACTGTGCCTTTGTTTTGTTTAAAAACCTTTGAATTTTGTTAATCCTAACATCCGTCGTTGCTAATAACATTGTAAATAGTTTTGACTAATTCCTGATTTTAGGGAATTTTGGCTGAGCTGTAAGTTTTACTCTGAAATAAATGTGTTCATTCAGAAAAAAAATATCTTCTTGTTATTTTATTTATTTGGTAAAGCCTGAGATGATTCCTACAGCGCAGGTTTGTAGTCTCACCGTCTGATTAGGCATGGTGTAGAAATCCATTAACATTCCTGTAGTATTGTAAATGCTTGTGGATAACCCCATGCTTGGCTCGTTTGTTAGGTCTGTGACCCATATTGTTAAAAGCCCCGGTAGATTATTTTTTTCTCTTACTTAACTAACATTGATAATCGGTCTACGTTATACAATATCATTTGTTAAGCATTCCTTTTTTTTAAATTCTAAAGTTGATGTTATTGTTTTAGGGAGACCACAAAATATTACATCTGCCTTAGGCCTAACAATTTGAGCCTCATTGACTAAAGTCCGAATAGTCACGTAGAGCTGTGAATTCATGGGGGGAATTCACGATACTCCGAAGTGAGGTGCGGAGTGTTCGCCTCACTTCGGACTGACTGAGATGCGCTCGCTGATGTCCTGTACGCGGACATAATCGAGCACATCAAAGGGATTCCAGTCTCAGCAAGAGTTGCCTCGCCGATACTGGAATCCCTTTAATGCGCTCGCTGATGTCTGCGTGCATTTTATTTTCTGTTTAATAGCTTGTGATAACTACTGGAATAACACCTTCCAGCCTGTCTGAAATTAGCCCACTGCGCAGTGCTAAATGACATACTTTATTATTTTACATATGTAATAGCAGTTTTATTTTGTATTATTATTACTTAATAAATTAAGGGGAAAGCACTCTATTACGCGGGTATAATTACTTACAGGCCAACCTGTCTTTTTTTTTTTTTTTTTTTCCCACGAAGGTAAAAGGTGAATGGAGACGAGCGTTATCAATTTCTTAGTCCGAGAGTAGAATTATTGGCAGCGTTCCCTGGGGTCCGGAATCTGGGACACATATTGACTTTTCTGCGCTTTTCTGACTGATGCGTGCAGAAGCGCATCTGCGTCTCTGTTCAGCCATTGGCTCCAACGAGCTAATAGTAAATATCCACAGACTAATCCATCATCTCTTCAAACAAACTTTCATTGTAGCAATAAACCCACTGTCACCCGCTGGGATGAAAGGTCTTAGGGCGAATTAATTAAGACCTCTATCAAAATTCTTCTATAGTTTTAACTCGACCCAAAGATACTGGTATCACCACCAAACGAGTTAATCTTCCCCCCCCTAAAAATTGTCTGTTCTTTACGTTTTTGTACTTTTTACCTTTTTGTTCTTCCACTTCTAATTCCTCTTGTGAAAACCATCCTCCAGTGCAGAGTTTCAGCAAAATGAAATAAATTGCAATATATACTGCTGAATATGTGGCAGAGTCCATTGCCTGTTAAAAGAAGCAATGGGTGGAGGATAATGCATTACAAGGGTAAAAAAGGTTTGCTAAAAATAACAGTAATTTGTTAATAAAAGTACAATGATAAATTAAGATTCATTGTTAAGTGAAACAGATGTAAATGGGAATTGCTAAGATTTTATACCCATCCCTGCTTTTCTAATGCTTCAGTTCAGACAGGACAGAACTGCTGCAATAATAAATGGCGAATGAATACTACATTGGTCTAAATAAAAGTAACATAGTATAAAGCAGTGTGCATTATTTTACATTAGCACTGATACATTTCCGCAGTTCTTGCAGGTGTAACAGGTCAGCTCAAGCCTGGGGCCCGGGGGGGGGGTCCATATAATAGAAAATAAAAGGAATCAATATGAAAAATGTTAAATAGTGAAAATGCATGTTATATAATGATGGATTTAAAACTAATTCAGTAAGTGGTTATACAGGCAATAAACTCTGCTATTATGACTTCATAATATAATCTTGGTTACAAAGCTGTATTAATTATATAAAAGCAGTTGGCGCCATCACACTAAATAATGGTATGCCTTTATAACAGGGGTGGGCAATTAATTTTCCCATGGGGCCACATGAGAAACTGGGATGGTGTTAGAGGACCAGAGTAATATATTTAACTTGCTGGCATCTATGGCAATTGCCCCTCCCATTTTTTGTAGGCTCACACGGGCCGGTCAGAGATAGTCCTAGGGCTGGATAATGCTCAGGTCTGCTTTATACCTATGAGATACGGAATCTGCTCCAGAAATTTCTGAAAGATCTTTCAAAAGCGCATTCGATGAAAAAACCACATTTGTGTTTAAATTTGACTTACAGACTTTGTGGAGCGCCTGATGAATTAACAGGGGGTATTTACTAAAACCATTTTGATTAGTCACTGACAGTTGGTACTACCGTACAATCATACAGAATAATCCAGAGTGAGACAATCAGACTTCATGGGGGGGTATTAACCCTTTTACTAAGAAGAGTGATGCACATTCAACATTTTGGGAATGATATTATCTCCATAATGGGTTTAATACCCTGTGAACACTGGTTAACCTGCTCTGGATTATGGGCCTCATTGATTAAAGGCAGAATAGTCGCGTATAGCTCTGAATTCACATCTATTTGCCATTTCCCCATGTTCACTCATTGAGCAAACTTTGTGATGCGGTGACTATGCGACCAATTCAGGCAACTACAATAGTCGCAATCTTATGGAGCACTTTGCGTGCACAGGTACTTCTACTACTGACTAAGTGGCGCAGTCTGTGAAAAAAGCGAATACGACCTGGCGTGCTGCTATGAAGTCACCTGTTTGACTTCACCAGATCAGAGGGGCGAATAATTGGGCTGATGGCAGAGCTGCACATTCTACTTCTGTCCGACTGACTGCGCCACACATCAAATCTGACAGCGATCGCCGTTGTCTGCTTGTCTGACAAGTCTACAGTCAGTAATTTAGAAATGAATCGGGGACTATTTTGGTGATGTGACTCGAATTGTAGCAAAGTGAATTTGACGGGTGAAATCACTCCTTATTCAACGACGCTCTCTTTGGTGTGGCTTCGGTACCTGACACCCACCCCATTTTGACCATCTTTTTCAAAGACGCACATCCAAGTTTTCACAATAGGCTGTGGCCTACCACCGAGTAAAGCCGAAATGAGTCCTTATAAATATAGACCTGTCCCAATGAATGGCAGCACAATATTCCTAGTAAATGCAGAAGGAGAAGTCATGGGATGTATACAAAGAACAGGGGAATTTATCAATGAAGCAATCCTTTACTGAGTAAGCCATAGCAACTAATCAGTACTTGGCATTCACTGGTAAAGGGAAAGTGCTATAATGTATAATAACTAACTAGCTGATATCTTTACAATTATGGGAAGAATTTCCATGCTGATCCTAACAGCTGTTTTATTTTTCTGGTGTTACTGGTCCTTTAAATGAGGAGGGGCTAGGAACCTGGGGCTGCACTGGATGATTAAAGGGCCAGTGGTTCATATAGAGGAACCCCTTACTACTACTACTGATGACTGATCTTCCTGTCCCAGGCTCCTTAAACTAAACCAACATTTTCTTTTTGAGACAATGCTTCTATTGTATATTGACGTGTACATTTCCATCCTTTAAAACAATTGGGGGTTATTCATAAACAAGGGCAATCTTTAACAGAGGTCTAGTAACCCATAGCAACCAATCAGAATTGTCTTTCAGAATTCTAGTTTTCCTATACCGGTGAATGCTAACAGCTGATTGGTTGCTATGGGTGACTTGACCTCTAGATGTTTAATGAAACAGATGTCCCTGTTGATGAATTCCCCCTATATGAATAGCAAAGGTTGGCAATCCTGGGTGAATCCCTCTTGCTTCTGGTTTCAGTGAATTTTAAATGGTGTTCAGTAATGTTTGAACAGAATTTATATGTATCACAATCACCATAAACGAATGAGTTTCCCATAGACCATACTATTTAGCAAGAAATGTTAATAACTCAGTACATCACAGCGTATCTCAATCACTGATAGCAGATGTCGTTTCCATGCACTGTCTATCACCGTACTCTCGCCCGCAGGACGCCCAAAGGCGTCAAGCAGCCTGGTACTCACCTATTAAAGGAAAGTAAATGGATGTAGAATGTTAGAAGTATCCTAAAATTATCCCTTTAAACTTCCCTTTAAAAGGGATCTTGCCATACAGAAGTATATATATTGTAGGGATTTCACTCACTTGCTGCGGTAGTCTTTTCCAATAAACAAATTTCCAACTGGTTTCTTTCTTAAGAAATAGTGTTTATTTACAGAAAGTCCAAAAACAAAACAGAAATTCAGCCTGGCTTGGCAAAATAATAACATCAAACAAAATAGCAGGGATGTACAGAGTTTTCTTTCCAAAATAACTTTCTCCCACAAAACATGAACCTATTAGTCCATAAATCTCACTTTCTCAGAGTCCCATTGGTCTTTACACTAACCACACCTCAGCACTGCTCAACACACACTGAGAGAGACTCCCTCTCTCTCTCTCTAAGCTTGTGCTTTTACCTTCTTAACACACAGGTGCACTTAATTATGTAAAACCAGAGATGGAGTATAGGAGTGGCCTTCCCACCCAATCTCTGCAGCCACTCCTAAACCCTGGGCCCAAACTCCAGTTTAAAGAAACCACTGACAGTTTAACCCTGTCAGTCTCTAGTATTCCCAGGGTTTTTATGCCAGAGTTGACAGGAGTCTAAACGGCACATACACTCCATCCGTAAGTTTTCCATAGACCTGCTTACTATAATATATATATATATATATATATATATATATATATATATAAAATATAATATAATAATATACTTACATGCCACTCCAAATGTCTAGAAATCCCACCCCTCAAATTTATCCCCGGTTATACGTAGTCCTATTCCCGCTATGAATTAATATAAAATGTAATCCATTTTTACACTGATTTCTCTGTGTTAGTATGTTTATTTATAAATATTACAGGATTTTATTAAATGTCTGCTGTACAGCAATTATACAGCATTGTGTCCCAGTGTGGGACATCTTCCAACAAGTAGAGAAGTAGAGTGACTGTCTAGTCTGTCAGGAGTGCTCTATGTGTTTCTAGTTTACAGATATATAGCCCGTTAATTACACCACCACTAGGTGGCACTACTGACCGCTGTTGTGGCTGTCCAGCCAACAAGACCAAGTGCCATTGTGGAGCGCACCATGAAATTAAACATCCAGCGTCAGACTGAGGAAGGGTGGGCCCACTAGAGAAGCTTATTACAGGGGCACCCAAATTACTAGCAGGGGTACTCATATACACCAGTACTGACCAAGAAGGAATCTAGGAACCAGTAAATGATGAAAGAGATGCTTCTTGGCACCAGGCTTGGGTCCACAGGAGGGTGCTCTGGTGGGCTAAAGTAAAGAGCTTTGCAGACACAAGTTACATCTGCATTACACTGATTGACTCTGGTAGGCCAGGGTTAACTGGACAGGTTCGGCAGCAGCTGCTATTTGAGTTGCTGAACCCATTTCTCTACTGTTAGCCATGCTCACACCAGACATCAGAACCAAGGACCATTTGCATTGCTGATGACCACAAACTTGTTTTTTGACCTTCTCGGAAAAAGATCTCTCAGGCCTTAATCACCTGACTAACTCATCATGCTCATTAGCTGGCCCTGGTGAAATTATCATAAGTTACATTAACTACTCATATACTTGTATTATAACTTATAGGTCCATGCAGACATGTAGAATCCAGAATTCATTATGTAAATGTATTTGTCTATGTAAATATGCAGGCAGGGATCTAAAGTCCCACTCTCTCCCTCCCCTCCTTTATTTAAACCATCCTCTGTGAAATTTACATATGCACCGTCCTACAGCGATGAGCTGTAAAATGGCTAAAATGCCGCTCTGTAGGACATTAACCTATTCTGGATGGCATTAGGCAGAATAAATAGTACATAACTCATTTATAGATTGAGTGGCATTGCTACCAGTGCAGAGTGGCTTGTCTATAAAGCTCCTATAAACACAATAGCCTGGTAGGAGAATCAGAGAGGACGATGGAGTCCAATATAACAGGAAGGAAGAAAAAAGCCTCAGATACATTCATAGATGCTAAATATTGAGATCCTCATTGACCAAAGTCCAAATAGTTGCGTAGAGATGGGAATTTGCCTCTATTTTAAACTTCCCCATGTTCGCTTATTGAATAAAATCTGCAAAGTGCAATACAATTTTTGAATTTAATGTTAAAGATAGAGGGGGTTATTCACTAAGGTGCGAATTCGACTGTTGAATACAACTGTGACAATATTCTCATTATAAAGACGCAACTGCGATAGTAGCAGCCGATTTCGACTGTCTTTATCTGGCAAATTCGCACCTATACGCAACAATTTGGACTTCAGTGAATAACCCCCAAAATCTTAATGTATCTAAATAACCCCCGTGCCAATGTCAAATTGGTGTCGCTGATCCTTTAGGCTAGGTTCACACTAGCGTATTATGCACTGCATATAATATGCCAGTGTGAACCTAGCCTTAAGGTGAGATGGAAACATATTTGATAATGGGCAATATATTTGCGTGTGTATATTGTACACATACAATCCCTTAGTTTTTTTAATTTCTTCAGTTCTATTATTTATTATAATATTACATATTTAGTTCTCAATTATGAGAGTCCCCATCACAAAAACTGGTATATGACATCATGCAGTGATCACTTACAAGATCGGATGTCACCCAATGTAGTAGTAGGACCTCCGATCGTGTAAGTGATAAAATTGAGCGCGAGGATGCGGATGCTCATTTGCACCTCTGATTGCTCCTAGTGGGTGGGGCCTAAGTGTTGTTAGAGCAGTACACCTAGCGCTATTACCAACCCTCCATGTCTACAAGCGCCTGCTCTATTACTGATACCAGTGATTGCTTTCTCACTTAGGCCAGATCATGTTGAAACTGTATCAATTTCATTTCTTGCTTTACTTTTCCTTTAAGGGATAATTATACCCCATTTATTACTGGGTTTTGATCCTTTTTTTTAATGTTATTGAATATGAAATCTTGCTTCAGCTGCACCCCCCCCCCTAATTGTCCCTGATTCTGATTCTGTTGGACATGCACGATTTTCCAGTCCTGTCCCATGGTCCTCTGCCCAGGTCCTCATCATCATTCCTTCACCCTTCCTTGTACCTGATGGCTAGCCCCTTTCAAAGATGTCACCAGCCCGCAGCCAATCAGAGGGACTAATGACATCACTTGAGCGCAGCCAATCAGCATGACTAATAACATCATTAGTACACAGCCAACCAAGGGTCAACTCATGACATCACTGGCAAACAGCCTATCAGGGAGACTAATCACTGGAGCATAGTCAATTGGGGGAGCAATGACATCATAAATAAACCTATGACATAAATGATGTAAATAAACACCTATGTGCACACATCCTTACAGTTAGGAATACAGCACTCTTATAAAATTTATATTCATAGAATTTTCCAAAGTACACAAAAAAAATAAATAATGAAGTCGCCTTTTTAGTTTGCAGAAGATGAACTCAGCATATGGATAAATCTGGGAAACAATGCACTGCGATCATAAAATGATAAAACATCCTGAAGGAATCTGGCAGCGATGACTAAACAGCTGCATCCCCCCTCCCAGTCTTGTGACATGAAATTATCCTCGCAGGGTGAGCGGAAAACTCTTTGTCAGTTCTTACTGGTAAAGAGAAAGCGAACATGGTGCAGTGAGAGGGGCATTGACATGCCAACAGATGCAGAAACGTTGTCTTGGGAAGGATTAACAATCGCTATGATGGTTATTGTCGCTCGGCAATTAAATTATTTAAAAAATGAAGTTTAACAAATGTAATTCCGGCTGGTGATGGAAAATACTTTTGTTACACTGAAGCCAATTTAAGCTCATATTACTTGGCTGAAGTTATCTATTCCTTGTTTTGATTTGTAAGCAACTTTAAGGACAGAATGTTCACGGTTTTGGGTTAACCTTCATCCAATCAGAATGTCAGAATTTGCTCAGGGGTCGTCCAACCAAA